>VTPC01006858.1:0-11571 GCA_011009095.1 Ignelater luminosus | reverse complement strand
TCATCCTGTTTGTTTTTATTTTTTGAAGTTCTTTTGCTATATTACATCTACGGTAGTTGGCTGGATGGGCCTCTCCACAATGGACACATTTTGGCTTCTCGTTTGTTGGTTTGGTACAGTTCCTAGTATGATGTTTCCCAGTGCATTTGACACATTGCGATTCTTTGGCACAGTAGCGTTGGGTATGTTCATACGCTTGGCAATTTTTACACTGCGGAATTAGTTTTGAAACCCTAATTGGTTCTATTTGGACTCCGATGCCCAGAATATCCTTCATTTCATAAATTTTGTTAATATCTTCGTCATGGCTAAACACTAACGTAAAAATGTCCAGTGGTTCCTTTGTTTTCCACTTTAATTTGTTAATTACATCTATTATTTTATAGCCTCTTTTGACCA
This sequence comes from Ignelater luminosus, assembly GCA_011009095.1. Classification (NCBI taxonomy): domain Eukaryota; kingdom Metazoa; phylum Arthropoda; class Insecta; order Coleoptera; family Elateridae; genus Ignelater; species Ignelater luminosus. The sequence continues at coordinate 11,172 of VTPC01006858.1, read as the reverse complement.
GTTCTCTGGCTATTTTTTCTCTATTACAGTAATGGGGTAGATATTTTACTACAACTTTGATTGGCCAGTTTTGTTTATTTTCGTAGGAGTGCCACGAATAGCCATTTTCACTTAGCATTTTTGTCAGTGCTCTATAGCATTCACCATCAGGCACATTTATTTTAATGTTTCTGTTATTAATTATTTTTATTTGAAATCCTATCATAATTTCGCTCACTTCTTCATGTAGTTCTTCAAAATTTTTAACACTATCTATTATTACTGGCGGAGGTTGTTGAGTTTTCTTAGCTTTAATTTGTGTAGTTTTAGTGGCTTGTTTTGTAGGTGGGGTTAATGAAGTATCCATTCTTCTTTTCTTAGTTCCCTTTCCTTTCCCTCTAATCCACTCTGTCTCTCTCGCTAGCTCTTCCTCGTCTGTCTCATATTGTATTTCTTTTTCTTCTTTAGGTTTATTCACAATTTTTTCTAATTGCGAATATTTTCTTTTCAAATTTATTAAATCATTCTCTAACAGTTTAAATTTGTTGTAGATAGTAATTTTTTCTTGTTCAACTTTTTTCCATTCGTTGTACAATGCCTGTTCATTTTGCGATCTTGCATAATTTTCTTGAAACAATTCGTTGTTTCTTTGCATTAATACTACTTCATTTGGCGTAGCCTGGGTATGTGTGTGATTGTAGAAATCCATTTATTAGGGTTTAATGCTCATATTTATTTCGTCGCGATAGCTAAACGACCAACACGGACGTTGTTATCACTCCCGACTGATGATAACGTTTTCTGTTTATAATAATACAAGAGTACACTCTAGCACGTGTTTACTGCTTGGATGTCAAACGAATACTAGATTATTGATGGTAATATTTATTTGCTTTAGGCTCATTATCTTTGTTTTTTTTCAGGTTTATTTCCAGTTCAATTTGTGTTGATTCTTGATGCAGTTGTTCTAATATAGTCGTTAACTCATTTATTAAAGTACTGATAAGGATGATTGAGTAGTTTTCCCTCTATATTTACCCCCTTACTTTGATAGTTCATGGCTTTAAAAACATCCTCCATTGCCAGCGTGAATAGTTTTAGTGAGTTCGTACTAGACGTACTCCTCTTTTGATTAGAATTTTCTGGATCTTCATGTCTTCATTTATTAGTATCTGGATATATGCATTGTCATAGATACATTTGATAAGAGTCGTTGGCGATGGCGTTGTTAAGTGCTCTTAAAATTGTTTGCATTTCAATGGAGTCAAAAGCTTTCTGGTAGTCGACAAAAGCCAAGCGCAAAGACCCATTGTATTCCGTAGCTTTCTCAATAAGACTGCGTAATGTCTGCAAGTGGTCTGTTGTGCTGAATCCCTTTCGAAACCCAGTTTGTTCCGGAGGTGGATATAGGTCTATTTTAAGTGTCAATCTGTTGGTTATTATCCTCGTGAGTATCTTATATAAGTGAAATAGCAAACTAATTGGGCGATAATTCTCTATATTGTCTTTGTCATATTTATTTCATAAACAGGCATTGAATTGTAACGCAAGTCTACGTTCCAAGTTATGCAGATTTAGCTACCTCGGGTTTCTGACAAAAATGTAGAATAAAAGTTGTATTTCATCAGCAAAAGTAGTTTTATCCTTTAGCATTAAGGGGATATATTAGTAAATGTAAAAAAGTGCGTATCAACTCTTAATCCGGCCCTGAATAGTTTAATTTGTTCTTCGAACTAAACATCATAGATGATGCAGTAACTTTGTGTTTGTGTTTCAAAACGATTTTCTATAATTATACCTTCCAGCAGCAAGAAGCTCATTATCAATACACGTCAATCTTTATAAATAATAAAATACGAATTTTCTCACTAAACCCGACACTACGTTCGTCAATTTTCCTTATTCAAAGCGCAATAGTCCAAGTTAGGGTTATACTTTGCCCAGTTTGCTGAGTTATTACGTTACAGAGTATGTAGCCATCTTTTTTGTTACAGGGTAAACCAAACATGCAACAGACGGACACAAAAGTACCAGAAACTTTGAAGTTGTCCTTTCTAATTTTGTCCAAGTTTGGCTTGTTTTTTTCAAGTGCATTCAGAAGATATAGTTTTGTAGTTATATTTACCTTATTTCTAATAATCCTAGTTGGAATATGCATGATACAGTTTGTAAATATTGAAAAGGATGTATCTGGATTTGTACGTAATTTAGAAGCCGTGTTTGGGTTTGGACAGGTGAGCAAACATTTAAAATTAATTCATTTTTAAACATTTTAACTAATTTTAGATGCTGGGAATAATAGCCTGTTTAACACACCGTAATTGTGATTTTATAAAGCTTATTGAAAAAACCAAGTTTTTTTGGAGTTCTGAGAGATGCAGTGAAGATTTCCAAACAGAAACGAACTTGCTTTGTCAATTAATTGTTTATTTTCAAAATTTCTTCTTTTGGGTCCTGATAACATTCTTGATTGTTATGGTATTAGTTTCATTATTTCAAGTTTCACTGCCATTTGGGACTTGGACTTTACATAACCATCACGCTCTCTATTCCTTTGTAATGGCTGAACAAGTGATTATTGTACCTCTTGGTGCAATTTTCTTATGGTCTTTAGATTGTATGTACTTGGGATTTTCTACTGAAATAGTTATTCAGTTGAAAATTTTGTCTCAGTGTTTAGAAGACTCAGTACCAGATATCAAGAGGTACGATGAAATGGAAATTTACATTCAGCACCACAGACTAATATTAAGGTGTATCTCTGAAAAATTAGTGTTTTGAAAAGTTACAAGACAGTTTTGTAGGTTTATTACAAAATTCCAACGGGCATTTTCCTTGGTATTACTGGTTATATATGTCACTGTTGGTCCCTTAATTTGTGTAGAATTATTTACAGTAACTGAAAGGTAATTTATTTTTTATTTAATAGCCACGTTCTTCATTGAGAAATTCAATTCTAAATAGAGAATGTTAGCATTACGAAATTTAAGAGAACACCTGTCGTTGGACGTAATGTTCTACTAAAGTCGCTAAATACGCGTTACGTTAGTTTCGTAAAATTAAGAGATAACATTGCGTTCAAAGCCACGTGTTTTTGAAAAATTAGTATCAACATAAATGTATCAACTTTTTAGCCATTCCTACCAAGTTCAAGTAAGACATGCAATTTCGTTTGCTCTTCTTAGTTGTCGACTATGTTTCTACTGCACTGCAACAAACTATATTGCAAGCGAGGTAAAAGTAAAGATTCTGTAATGCATTACAGAGCGTCGGTCCTGGTATTATATCCAAAATATCCTATTTAACGTATTTAATTAACTATACATACAAATTTTCATTATAACAAGTGTTTTAGGCCTTACGAGTCTCAGATGCCGTCTATTCTTCTAAGTGGTATTTTCACGAATTTTCTCGTTTGAAAGCTACGTTGCTGCTTATGATTCAAAATTCCCAAAATGGAATTACTATAAAAGCTGGTGGTTTATTTACCATTAATGCAGATACTATTGTTACGGTAACCACATATTATTTAATATAAAACCAATTAATTTATAAATACTCCATAAATATGTATTTTAGGTATTAAGGGTGGCATGGTCTGCATGTTCTATATTGAAAGGACTAAGACAAAATTAAAATGGATTGAAAAAATACCCGATACAAATAGAATTAACAGCACTATTAGTTAATAACATGTAATGATATGTAGAAATACACTACCTAATGCAGAACTTAATTATTTCTTCTCGGTGATGTGCAGGCATTAGAAACTGCTGAAAATATTCTCAATGGAAAAGGATTTTTAATTACGTATTTTAATTTTTACAGAATGAAGCTTGTTGTTCCACACAGTAAAACTGGAAGATTTTGTGTTGACTATCTGATGTAAGGCCTTTGAATTTACCAAGTCATATAAAAAATATTTTTAAATACTAGTTGTAAAAGTTTACAAGGAAAAACTTAATTTAAACTAAAATTATTAGAATGCCCAGTTTTTCACCAAACTTTTCAAATTAATTATGCTCTAATATGTACATATTTCTAATTTTAATAACAGAAGATGCTCTAAACTTTATTTGTGGGAAACTAACTTTTTTTTCATCATGGCTAATTAAAATTTTCCCCAGTGAGATTTCTTGGGGAGATATTAATTGGGCAAGTTTTAGTCCGAGTGACGATTAACCATTACGATTAGAAATCTCGTTGTTAATCGTCACGAACGATCAGGCAAAACCGCGATATCGAAGGCCATATTTAATTCAAAATGCATTTCTCAGAATTTAATTTCCATAACATACAACAAAACATTTTTCAATATTTAGAATAATCGTAACTGGTAGATCAAAAAATTGGTCCATCAATTAAAAAATGTTTAATCACAAAAGTGCTGAAGTTATAAAAAAGAAGTTCTATATAGAAGCTCCCCCTTTCCTCAGAAACATCTTTTAGGAAATTGAATTTCAATTTACTCGGAAAACACAGCTATGTGGTATTACAAAAGTTGATCGTTCTGAATTGGCCAGGTCTACTGTTCCTATTTTCAACTTAAAAAGTTTTATCAGTGAAAGTTTAGATTGCTTAGTGGGAGAAACCGTCCTTTGCTTAAACGCAACTAATTTAGCCAACAAATTAGTTTTCTCTTTTCAAATATAGTAATTCTATGTTGATGTGTCTATTTACTCTTTAGTATTGTTGTGCTGCCGGGTTTAGATGATTAGATGATGACAAACTGCATTTTTGTAGATATATCTTCTGTTAAGGTTCAATAACCGTGTAGAAGAAAATCTACTTTTGCACAATAGGTTTCTAATAGCACCTTTTTATCTCTTCTGAAATTTCATCAAGCTCTCTATTCTTTAAAAATTTAAAATTTCACTTAGTCACGGCTACCATAAACACGTATCTATAAGATGCTGACTTTGGGTTTCAATAGGGTAAAGTCAGGAGAGTTGGACCACCTTTTGAAAAACTAAACACAAACTCTTTACTTTACAACATACAATTTTTGAGAAATAATAAAAACGTAATTAAACTCTTGTACTACAAACTAAAGCTAACATTTGAGATATATAATTACATGATAAGATACAAAAACAAAAGCGTATCATTGTAACAATGGTCCAACTATCCTTCGAATTGGAGGAGAGTCAGACCACCTTCAGCAGGAGAGACGAACCAACAGAATGTTACTTCTTTTCTTCGTAATCATAGTTCCGCAGTTCGTACATCTTCTTCGTTTTTCGGAAATCTTCGCCGCATCCAATACTTTCATTCTCATAATCGCTAAGTCGTTCTTCTTCTTCTTCAAAATTATCCAGTACCACTTCTTCAGATTCTGACAAAGAGGAGGCCATCTTCAGCTTTTTAGACGGCTGTCTTCTTCTATTGTTCTGCCTCTTAGTTTTTGGTTACTTTGTGATGCATTTATCTGAAGACAGAACACTAACTATTTGTCGGCGAGCTCTCTTCGCCGCGAGAGTAATAACAGGCACTGGTAAAACCAAATTTAGCGCTTTTCCTGGGCTAGTGTCAGGCACAAAACTAGATTTTTTGGTGTCCTATTTTGTGCAATCTGAACTCCAGATGGGTTTGGTTGCGATGAATCTGCCCGTTGCTGAAGTGGTTGTTGTTCAGTGTCTGGTTCAATGAGTTTGGTCGGATCTTGCACTAAAAACGCATGGTCGGGAATTGCACTTAGATTTAAGGGCATTATTCCGATCGCTTTGAAGCCTGACACAGTATTTTAAATGGTTGCAGATCTGCCCAAGCATCGCCCAACATTCTTCCAAAACGTAACCTATTCAACTTTCGATTTGCCTGATTTTTATGAAGTACCTACATGCATCATAATAGTACCCTTTAAGAGATTTAAGGAATCTTTGATCTAAAGGTTGTAAAAAGTGCGTCGTATGCAGAGGCAAACAGAAAAGTATTGTTTTATGTTCTTCTGCGAATTAAAGGGTTTCGATATTTGTAGAATGAGATGAATATCCATCTACTATTAACAACACCAATCCCGGCGGTTTCTGTAGATAAAAATGGGTCTTCAAAAACTGCTTCATCACAATTGAAGATATTGCCAGGTTTGTCAAATAGCGAATCTTTGGTTAAAATTCTCTCAGGTGCTTTAAAATACTTTTGTACAATCTCTCTGAATATTCCTAGAGCACGGACGACAGGAACGTTCTTAGCTTTTCGCACTGCAATATCAGGCCTTCTTCTGAAAAAAGAAGCCAACCACTTATTGCCCGTTTTGGCTAAAAATAAATGCAGAGTGGTGAAGGGTTTGAAATAATTGGAAAACCTTTTTATTATTTACCTACCTACTTCTTTGAAACGTTTTTTCCTAATAAAAGTTGATGCATTAAAAAAAACTATTTTCTAGTTCCTAATAATAAAAACTCCTTTTTATGTTTTATCTCATTACTAAAGCAACACTTTAATGCGAAGGGTAAATAAAATTATTTTTATTCATGTAAGAATTAGAAAAAAAATTGTATGTACCATAAATTACTATTTATAAATTTAACCGAACTACCTGTTTCTTTGCTCATTACCTACAGTTTCATTAAACGGATGCTTTATTCCTAACTCGACAACCACTTTGTAAGCCATTTCCCTCACTTCTTGTTTTATAGGTGAGAAATCATTTTTTGGAGTTTCTTTATATGATTTGTAAACTTTTCCTCGGCATTTCCACCTAGTGTTGAATCTGGATCCAGTCTATTACATTTCTCGGTGTTATTGCTTTTTATTTTACGTTTCAGTGTGGTTTTGGGTATATTGAAACTTTTAGAGGTTTTATTTACACCAATGATGCCTGACTTAACTTTGTTTATCGCTGACTGCAAATCATTTGACGTCCAGAGACCCCTTGGTTCGGCATTTTCTGAAACACTAAAACATAGATCCATCTCTCCATCATATAACAGGTCCATCTATCCTTTTATGAGAGGATAGACGGACCACCACATTGCATCCAAACAACGTATTTGAATGGCAGCAGTTGAGGTTAGGGACAAAGGCCAACATTCAGTCAGCTTTATTTCATATAAATTTTACATTTAAACTTACCACACTTTCAGTAAGCTGCAGTACAAATCACCTTACACAAATTCTTCACACGACCTAAACCGATAATATGCAGTAATGTATTAAGAAAAACTCACACGCGGAGACTACGGCAACCCTGACATAAAACGCGCTAAAAAGCAGCTTCGTTTCACCACAAATTTGCATTGTTGCCATATCATGAAAGTTACTGCTAGTGGTCCGTCTCTCCTACTGGTCTCCTGACTTTACCTTATCTTGAAAACGAAGTAGACAAAGTTAATAAAAATTCCCAGCAAAATAATTTATATTCAAAGACGATTTGAATTCTAAGAATACTACTAAATGCTGTAGAAACCGTCTTGTCCAGAAGACACTTAGTTTTCAATTTATATTTTATTCTAGTTCGTTGTTATTTTAGTCATTAATCTTAAATACATTAATACAGTGACCATCAGACGTTTTTGTATACGCCACCTTTCTTTGATCTGAACAAACCTACGACCCTCTTTAATTAATTTTAATTCACCCTTTTCAAAAAATGTACTTTCCAATAATTTTTTTGGAAATCCCGCTAAATTACTAAAGTGCTAAAAAAAGTTGCCCATAGTGACAGTGGCGCCACACTATTTACTAGTTACGTCAATTTTATTGGCAATAATCATAAACCAACACATGACGCTCAATGAAAAGAGAGTTAACAGCTGCAATCAGAGCTGACGAAAGATCTCCAGATCTGACGATTGTACAATTTTCTGCTTCTGACGACTACCAGTCATTTGCAGAAAATCAATAGTGGGTTTCTGCAGTATCAATACGATACATCAGTACAAGAAGACTTATTCCCGCTCACGTTTGAAAATTGTTGTTTTGATGGAGTTTTAACATATTTTGCCCACAGTCATAGTGGTATCGTAGAATTGACTATAAGAAGGATAAATGACTCAAAATCTGTATTATTTCGCGTCTTTTTATATTAATGAGTGGTATCGTATTTTAAGTTTAGAATCTTATAGCTGATCATCTTGTTGGCAAATTGTTGTTTGAAGAAAACTGAGAAGAAATCAAGAGCAGCTTGCGAAACTTATCAGAAACGGGCAAATACATCATAGAAAGAAACCACAGAGCAAGTTTATAAGTATTAGGAGGTTGGCATAAGAATCAGTCCTATGAAGACAAAGGTAGAGTTGGAAAAAATAGCAAGTCAATTAAATACTTAGGGCTGTGCTATTTAGTGACAAAGGATTGTGATTTACAAAACATTGTAAAAAGTAGAAATTCAGGCCTCATATTTTAGAATGAATTTGAAAAAGGGATAAAGATTTAGGGCGAGATATGAGAGGACTGTAGAATCATTGATAAAACACTTACAGACCTGTCAATACTTGTTTTCTGGACATCTCGAAAATTTATAGAACACCCGCAAGAAAATGTTCTCGAGGTAACGACAGATTTACAGCTAGAAATTGAAAGTTTTGCAGTTCGACCCATAAACTACTTATTAACCTACAAAGATTCTAAACTGTTTCAAGAAGCCGTCAACACTCTCTGTTTTTAATAAATTGTTGCCAAGAAAAATGTTGTAGTAACATTGAGTCACGATTCTAATAATGTTAATATGATAGGGTCATTTTGGTTTTGTATCCTATAAGTTAATGCATTCTACAGTACCCTGGCCTGCATGATCATCTGACCTACACCATTAGATTTCTTCCTCTGGGGTTATATCAAGAATCATGTGCTCAACCAAAATCTTGAAGATGAACAGCAATTATTACAGTTGGTCACAGCAGCGTTCAACACAAAAAAATCAGAAGGAAAAATAACCCTATCGTGTTTACATCATTAGAATCGTGATAACAAGAGCTATCCAAAACAATTTTTAATTGTTTTTCCGCCTATTTAGAAAACTGAAGTTAATGATGATTACTCGAAACCGAAACGTTGTACAGGAATTTTGTTAACGTATTTTAATAGAGAACAAAAAGTGGCAATGGAAAAGTGGTTTTAGCTTTTTGATATCTCTTTAAATAAATGAAAGAAAAATTAAAAACAAAAATCGAAAAATCAACATAGTTTGAAACATCTTAGAAATTATTTAAGATATTTAAATTTTGCAAACGCCAACAAAAAGTTTCTATAAATAGCCAACTTTCATCCTATTTAACCGATCCTGTATCTCTTACGGTTTCCAAGATCCCCATGCTGTGCATCCTTATCTTGGGCACATTGTGTATAGGTAAGTATTGAGATACTACAGATAAGATGGTAAAAAATACTCACCCAGGCGTGGAAATGAAGAAGCTAAAGGCAAAAACATAAACTAGTAGTGATATTATTTTTAACAAAAAAAATCAGTTCACACTTTAATTTATGTTATTGATCAACACAACAAACAAACTTGGCAAGTTTGCTCAATATAAACTTACTTTTCCGAAGAGATTTATTTAAATACCCAATAAAAACAATGCCTGTAGATGGAAGATTATACTGTACAGTGTTTTCCATTTTCAATGCATTCATCTACTATCCCAGAGCTGTTATAATCAGATGGCCTATACAAAGCAAAAGTCCTTTTAATGGAACTGCAAAATTTAATAAACCCAAAATTGTAGGTAACTAGCATTAATGGCAGTAAATTTAGCAATTGGTTGACTTTGTAAAGTACAATTTGCGATCAAGTATTAAAAATTATTGCAAAAATACTTGTACTAAACTGACTATACATTATTTTATTTGCATACCAAATTAACATTATACAGAATGCTCAACAGACACTTCTAAACACTTTTAGGTTCTATAAATTAATATTTCTCCTTGCTGCTTCAGATGAGACGCAGGCCTTTTCACTAAATGTGACGAAGCGGATGTAAACTTATGGTAAGTAAATATTTCGAATAAAATTTTAAATTGATTTGGATAATAAGAGGGTTTAATAAGAAAATCTATATTTTATTTACAGGGTTGAAGCAAGGTAGCCACCGCATTAAACCGTAATTATATAACTTTCAAGAGTAAACAATAACATTATTAATAATAATACCTCTCAGGATTACAGAACAAACGAGGTAGTTTGTCACATATGCAACCTGTTCGAGGTTGACTCTTCCAGTTGCATTACTATTATCTGGTATTTATTAAATTATTGCAACCAATAGAACAAAAAGTCTTACTCCGGCCCTGAATAAAGTAGTTTGTCTCTTAAACAAAATTTTGTAGATGAATCATTAACTTTGTGTTTGTGTTTCTGCTGTTCCAGAACGATTCTCTATAATTATACTTTCTAGCAGCAAGAAGCTTATTGGAAATACACGTCGATCTCTATAAATAATAAAATACGAATTTTCTCACTCAACCCAACATTATCTTGATTTTTTTTATTATTTGTAACGCAATGTTTATCTTATGGTTACACCTAACACCCAGACACTTTAGTGCATTGCCTGGCTTTTTATCTGTATGGTCGAAAATTTTCAGTGCCTGTCTTTTATTAGATACAGAAATTTGAAAAATATTAAGTAATCCGGTATACCTTTCGTGAAGTAGGTACAAATAATTTTTGATTCAATCAGGCCATATGAGAATAATTTTCCTTCTTCATTTACCGATTATTAATAAAAGAAATTTGAAACTACACTATAAGATTTATTTATAGATTTGGAAAAATTAAAAATATTTTCTTAATGCAAAAGTTGTTCGAAATATTCTTCGCTCATTTCTATTTATGAAAATAATAGAGTCTATTATTTGTTTGCTATTTGTTACATAATTTTTCAACATCTCTCTATGAACTACAAATGAGAGATCATCCAAGTAAGTTGAAATTAAAAGTAATTAACCTCATTTTGACTTTTTTAGGATTTCTTATAATTTAATGGTAAAAATGGCAGAGATTACCTTCAAAATAATCCTTAATGAAGACGCTGCTATATCACTAGATGAGATATAATCTAATTCATTATTGATTCTAACTGGCACTGGCCTGCCGTTTACAAGAAAAATATGCTCTTTAACTGCATGCCAGAAATATTCCTCGTGATGAAATTAAGTATTATTGTTGCCTATGCTTGTAGGTATTTGGAGTTGACGCACGTAGGTTGACGTTATAATTAGGCCAATCCAGGTGAAACCGAACAGTCATGG
>VTPC01006855.1:8859-46922 GCA_011009095.1 Ignelater luminosus | reverse complement strand
TTTTTGATGATGAATGTCCAGGCCATCTAAATGAAGTCACCACGCCAGAATTAATCGATAAAATCCATGGAATGATAATCGACGATCGACAAGTGACTCAGCACGAGATAACTGAGGCTGTGGGCATCTCAATCGAACAGGTACTCAACATTTTGCATTAATATTTGGGAATGCGGAAGATCTCTACCAGATGAGTTCCGCATTTGCTTTCTGTGGACAACAAACGCGATCGTCTGATCATTTCGAAGGAGTATTTGGCCATGTTCAACCGCGATAGGAAGCATGAAGAAGCATGTTTTACGCGGTTTTGTAACCGTGAACGAAGCATGGATTCATTACAACACACCAGAGACCAAGGAGCAGTCGAAACAGTGGACAGCTCCTGGCACATCGAAGCCCAAGAAAGCCAAGGTGTGTTCCTCGGTAAACAAGATCATGGCAACAGTTTTTTGGGACGCAAACTGTATAATTCACATTGACTACCTTAAAAAGGGCAAAACAATCACGGGACTATATCATGCAAAGCGACCGCATTTGCCGAAAAAAAAAGTACTCTTCCTCCACCAGGACACAACTCGATCGTCTCAATGGTTAAATTTCATGAATTGCAGTACGAATTGGTTTCTCATCCTCCATATTTTGAAATTTGAAGAAATTGTTCGGTGGTAAGAGATTTGGGTCGAATGAAGAGGTCATCGCTGAAACGGAGGCCTATTTTCAGAGCTTCCAGAAATTATATTTTTCGGAGGGCATCTAAAAATTGAATGAATGCATAGAGCATAAAAGATATTATATAATAAAATGTGTTTTGCCAAAAAAAGTTGTGTTTTCTTGCCTAGGCAACCTCCCTTAGTAAGTTAATTAACAGCTTTACTACCAGAACTCTTTTTTGTTCACAATCAAGGTTGGGTGTCGCCTGACAGGGTATGTTGGCATCTGTCTCACAAAATATTAAAAAAAACTCATCAGAGATTTACCCGAAGCTGAATGAATCAACTACTGTAACAGAAAGATTCATAACCATCCTTGGGTTTGCTGAATATGAACATATTATGTGGCAATGCTCAGATGAACGTCAAAATGCAGTCGCGGTGTAAAAACGAATTCGAAACGAATTTCTTTTTTCTTTGAAAACTAAAGTTTAAAATTCAACTGTATCATATTCATCGTTTTAGATGTAACTCATTCTTAGAGCTATTCTGTCTACTTTACATACGAGGGACGTTCAGATATATAAAAGAGAATACATGTTGTACCCAGAAATGCAAGAAATAATAAATGAATTATCGACACCAGTCGGATTCCGTTTCATCGCAGCAGTCAGTTATAATCAGTCCCTATTATCAAATTCCTAGTACTCGCTTGACTTTCGAAGCGTACGGACGTGTCCGCCGCTCTCTGCGTTGTCTGATAACGAGTATGTGACGAGTTCAGTGACCGTTTAAGTGATAAAAACAATAAACGCGCGATAAAATGAACCCACAAAACACCAGCATGCAGCCTGGAATCCCAGTAAATTATTTTGATCCAAACACACTTATGCTACAAAACAATGAATTAAGAACGATTAATCAACAATTAAATCAACAACTACAACAGTTAAATAGTGAGATTGCAGCTCTCCGATCACAATTTTAACGTGATCAGTCAAACAATCTACAGGAATCATCCAAAACAAACGATGTCTCTGCAGTACAGTACTTTACTGACGAAGAAGAATTGGAGGATGAAATAAACCCTCAATGGAGAGAAGTAAAAAGTAAGAAAGATAAAAAGAGGAAAAAGTCCGCAATAACACCGTCTCCCTCTGATAAGAAATCAGAAGTCACCAAAAGGAAGAAAAAGGCAATATACCACTGCCACCGCCCATCAAGGTGAGCAACATTAATGATTTCAATATATTAAGGTGGCAAAACCAATACACTTTAAAGCTGTGTCTAACAATGATGACGAAACTGATTACCGAAAAGTCAAACAATGGCTGCTAGAAATAAAAGAAGCTAACAAAGGAACAACTAACAGCCCATTTAATAAGTTAGAATTCCATACCTATCAACTTAAAAATGACAAATGGTACAGAATAGTGATCAGAGGTCTACCAGCATCAACCAAGCATGATGAGATCAAGCAAGACATAAATGCCTTAGGCCATGAAGTAGCTGTCATTACATACCATGGTACACAACGAACCACAAGAACCAGTAAAGCCTTCAACCTCTGGAACCTACGCTAATGCCACCAAAACGACAAACAAACTGCAGCAAAAAAACAAAAACCTGCAAGTGACGAGCCTACCATCAGCGACATGATGAAAATGCTCACCGAATTTCAGTCTGAAATGAGAAAGAATTTTAGTCAGTTATCCAAGAGGGTGGAAAACTTGGAGATAACCAAAATACCCCAAACCAAGTCAAGCAGAAACAAACATGAATAATCCGTTTCTGCGCATTATAACGTGGAATGCAAATGGGCTCAATCAAAGAGCCCAAGAACTAGAAATCTATCTGCGAACAAACAATATAGACATAGCTCTCATTTCTAAGACACATTTTTCAAACAAACATTTTATCAAAATACGTGGCTATGACTCCTACTGGACTACACTTCCAAGTGGACGGGCTAGAGGAGGTACCGCGATCATAATCAAAGAAAATATTCAACATTATGAACGAGAACACATTTGCGAACCTTACATTCAAGCGACTGTCATCACAATCCAACGAAATGGAGCTGACCTTAACATTGCTGCAGCATATTGTCCACCTGGACATACCCCAGCAAGAAATGACTTCATCGACATCTTTAATTCTCTCGGTCCGAGATTTATTATCGGTGGCGACTACAATATCAAACATACAGCATGGGGATCAAGATTAATACCACCTGGAAAAGGTAGAGAATTATTAAGTGCTATTAACCAACTAAATTGTGATCATCATTCCTCACGCAGACCGACCTACTGGCCTACAGATGTGAGAAAGACACCTGATCTATTAGACTTCTTTATATCAAAGGGAATTGGATCAAATTATATTGAAGTAGAAGGCAGTGATGATCTAACATCAGATCATACCCCAGTCCTTCTATGCCTCAATGCAAATATTATCAAAAAGAAAAGAAAACTAATCTCACAAATAAGTATACAGATTGGGACATCTTCAGAGATAAACTGGAAGAGATAATCAATTTAAAAGTAAATTTGAAATCTAAAAAGGACCTAGAATGGCAATCTAGGAATTTTATTGAGAATATCAAAACAGCAGCAAGAAAAGTTACCCCTGAAGCAAAAGAAACTCCCATATGTGAAATAAAATATCCTGCTAGTATTAGGAAACAAATTAAAGAAAGAAGGAGAGCTAGAAGGATATGGCACACTACCCGAAACCCTACTGATAAAACAGAATTCAACAGAATAAGCAATCAAGTCAGAGAAATGATTAATACATACAAACAAAATTGCCTCGACGAGTACTTAAATAACCTCGGACCGGAAGTGGACAAGGAATACTCATTGTGGAAAGCGACAAGAAGATACAAAAGGCCCGTTACTCGTGTCCCTCCCATAAGAGACACTCAAGGTAACTGGCTACGAAAAAACGGTGAAAAAGCTGAATTGTTTGCACAACATCTAGCAAATACATTCCAACCACACGAAATACAGTGTGATATCCAAACTATACCAACTTATCAACCAGAAATAGCATTCAAATTGTTCACACCAATAGAAATAGCAGAAGAAATAGATCAAAATCTCAATCCAAAAAAGGCACCAGGGATCGACGAAATATCACCTGGGGTGTTCAAAGAACTGCCAAGGCCATTATCATGCTTACATATCTCTTCAATGCCTGCTTACGCTTGGAATACGTTCCTGAGTGCTTCAAGATGGCACAGATAATCATGTTAAAAAAGCCTGATAAGCCAGACGAGGAAGTTGGATCGTATAGACCGATTTCACTTCTTCTAACAATCTCAAAACTATTCGAGAAACTATTTTTAAAGCGGCTTAAGCCTTTAATAACATCCCGGACTTCCAGTTCGGATTCCGAAATAAACACTTAGCTATCGATCAAGTACATCGAGTCATCAAAGTCATTGAACGAGCTTTTGAAGAAGAGAAATATTGCTCTGCTATATTCCTTGATGTGTCGCAGGCGTTTGACAGAGTGTGGCACAAAGGTTTAATCCTCAAGATGAGTAAAATGCTACCCAAAAATTACTGCAGATTACTAGAATCATACTTAGCTAATCGGCAATTTCGAGTGATGCACGAGGATGCCAAGTCAAAATTTTATCCAATAAAAGCAGGCGTACCGCAGGGAAGTGTGTTGGGACCCCTTTTGTACCTGCTATATACTGCTGATATTCCAACATCAGATGAGACATTCACCGGAACCTTTGCAGATGATACTGTAATCATGGCGGTAAATGAATCACAATCAATAGCAGTTGAGAAAACTCAACGCACACTGAACAAAATCAACAGATGGTCAAAAGACTGGAAAATCAAGCTTAACGAGCTGAAATCAGTCCACGTCACATATACGCTGCGGCGAAGAAATTGCAGTCTAAGAACATAACTCAACGAGGTACCAATCCCTCAAGCAGAATCAGCAAAATATCTTGGGCTTCATTTAGATTCAAGATTAAACTGGAAACACCATCTAAGAAAAAAAGCTGAACAAATTCGCATTAAACAACGACAAATGTATTGGCTGGTTGGACATTATTCTAAAATGAATCTTCATTGTAAAAGAACTATTTATCTATCTATATTCAAACCGATATGGATGTATGGGATACAACTTTGGGGTTGTGCACATAAATCTAATCGAGAGATAATACAAAAATGTCAAAACAAATTCCTGAGGATGATCACCAACGCGTATCGATACGTAACCAATAACGAAATACATAACGACCTCAATATACCCACGATAGAGGAAGTCATCAAGGAACGAGCCAATAAACATGAGATTAGACTTCTCAATCATCCAAACGTGGAAGCAATTCAATTATTGGACACAACCAATGAAAGAAGAAGACTGAAGCGAACAAAACCGCATGAATTATGTAGATAAAAGACGTAAAGAGTACTATTGGCAACTAAGCACTGGTTTAGTATTTCCACACAAGTCTTGTTTAATATAAACACAATTCATCTGTACTAATAAATTAATTATATTAAGATTGTAGTAGTCATACTTGAATAAAGGTGTTTAAAAAAAAATCAAATTCCTTATGAGAAAAATTTTTACCAGGTTTAAAAGCACAATCTGAAGATAGATTTTTGAGTTCAATTGAGCAAAAAATGTCCAAAATTATGTTCAAAACTCCGTATCGAAGAAAATGAAAGTGAGACGTTTTGCCTAATCTCTCATATATACAAATCTACCTTGCCTCCTTTTAACTATCACATGCTTGGAGCATTAAGCATAAATTCAAGACTAATGATAAGGGTCATTATAGCTCTGTACAGTTGGATGTTATGTGAACACTCAAAAACTTTCTTTGAAAATAGTTTTCACAAGCATTCAAAATTTTCATTTAAATGCTAATAAGATGTTGTAGACAAATTTTCATTCGTACTATTTGAATTCCCCTGTGTGTTTTTCCCATTAGGTGCTTGCTGTATAAACTCTAAATATTCTAATGCCCAGTAATCATGTTTTCTTTCTATTCTATTAAATGTTCAGTGTGTTAGACAGAAGAACGAGCGCGTTAAGTGTACAATATACCATTTTCGATTAACCAAAAGATTTCAACAAATGAATACATCCTTCCGGAATAGTGAAATAATTGATGACATTTACTGCGTCTCCTTTCTCTACCCCTGCTGACGTTTGACATGCCTCCATTTAGGCATTCCAAATTCTTTATTCCAACTTCATTTTTAATACAACAGGATCTATCCTATCCCCTAAACATTAGCATCTACGTGTTGTGATTGTTTAATAGCGAGAGAGCTGTTCTACATTTTTTTCTTACATAATCATTGTTTATTTTTATTCTACAATTAAAGTGTAAAATAATAGTACACTGAAGCTTTTGGACATTTTCAGGTTATTTTCCAAGACCCTAAATAAAGCGAAAATTCTTCGGAAATTCAATTGCTGTTAGGGTTTTATACTAGGCTGCAGAGGATTTTTCAACGTAGTAAAGTTAAGATTTTTTGTATAGGAAAATTTAGTTTCTCGGCGAAACACCGGTCATAACAATAACACCCACGCACGACGTACACACAGGCACAATAGAGAAACTGCTGCTCGCGAGTTCTTTCAAACTCTCTTTCACAGCCATAACGTACTCCAAGAATTGCAATGTTGTAAACGAAATTGTTATGTATGCTCTCAGGTGTTCTATAAAGCTGCCATAAAGCGAATTCTCTAGAAATTGAAAGATAGAACGACGGAATATTACACATACAATGGGAACAAGGGACCCCGAAAGTAGTTCCTCATAAATTATCCTTCTGCAATAACCTTAGACGGATGTGACCAGCTATTGTTAAAAACCTAAAAGGGAAAAAAAAGGGGAATGGAAGCTTCAAGACACTGGAAAAACTAAATTGGTTTATTTTTGTGCTGTTGTCAGCTCCCGCCCTGCAATACGTCTTCGAGATTAACTCATAGCAGATACTACTTACAGTTGCAAGGATAATCCGTCATCTGCCAGTATTCGCATCAAGCTGCAAATTGCAGATGTGCACTAACAAAACACAAAAGTCATCAAAAGACGGAAATTAAATCTTTCAAAAACAGAAATACTACTTTGTGACATTGATAACTTGCACTTCAGTTTAACTTTTGAAAGGAAATGAAAAACTTTTAAGCGGAACGTTTACGTTTTTAAGTTTTAAAAGCGAACGAGTTGCTTTTGCTTAATACTCAAACGATATTTTCCCTTGAAAGGATTAGATTAAAACTGGGTAATACAAAATCCGTCCTAAATTGCTTGCTACGACATAAAAATTAATTGTGGTTTGAAGATACAAGTCCGCATTTTACTCACACTTCATTTAATTTTATCCTGCTTTTAAAAGCTACAGAGAAAATTGTAAATTTCCAATTGATTGTATCTAAGTTGTTTTGGATTTTACATTAAATGCAATAACGATCTCAATAAAGTTATCTAATTTATTCAAACAGGTTTTTAGACGTCTACTTTTTTTATTGTTGTTGTAAAAAAACAACAAGCTAAAGATATTGGTGCATTCTGGTTTGGTTAGGTTTTTACAGTACCGATTAACCAGTCTTGTAATTAATTTTAATTACACTTCTAAATGAATGCATTCATGGAATTGCAGAAATAATGATCTAAAAATATCTCCATTCTAAAAAAAGGCTTAGAAAAGTTTTATCGAAAGAATTCCTCCTTGATGTTATGGCTTTGACTTGAAAAAGAAGGCAAAACTCGACTTGATTGTAGTCTCTCTAACGATTATAAACAACCCGATCACGATCGCATTGTGCAGAAGGTTAAATAAGGTAGACAGAAAATCATGAAATTCTTACCGTTCAGCTTTAAAGAAAGAACAAACAAAACAGAAACGAGAAAACGATTTTTTCGCTCTTAAACGCAAGATTGATAACATGGTCTATTTGAATTGACGTATTGTAAAACAAATTATAATGAAATTCATTTAATCTGCGCCTCATCATAAAAAGAAGAAATTCAAAATCAATTATGACTCCGTATTTGCCTAATAACAACGGAAATTATGCCCTATTTAAATAGTCAGGTATTCAATGCATTTAAATCTTGTTTGCACTGTAAAAAACTTTTTTAAGTTCTCTTTTTTGTAAAATGATTTAAAGAGGAATGAATTTCACATTTTAGTGGAGCTACATAAAAGGTAAGCCATTTGAAGTAGAAAATAATTTTAATCTACATTTAGAGAGCTTGAGCTTGAGATTTTCAAGGCAGTCTTTGAACGAATTAAATTTTTTTCTAACTATTTAAGTACGACATTTTATTTCCTTAAAAGCAAAACAATTTCCTTTTCCAAGAAGTAGTGATGTTTTTTATCTATTTATTGCAACTTGCTTTCATTTCTTTTTGTTGGTTTTAGCTAAAATAGCCCTAAACCTTCACCATATCGATTCCTTTATTTGTATGAACCTTGTAAATAGTTTTTGGGCCTTCAAGGATTTCTGTTTTCTATGGGAAAATTCAATTACGCAATAAAACTTCAGCAAATCAGTTTTCCCAAAGATTGAATGACCTATAACCCCGACAGAAACTTATCTTGCTGTGGAAATTTTTGTATATCTCTAGTTTAAAAGATGCACTAATCAGTACTGCATGCAAATTAGAAATTTCCATTTTTTGTGTGTTTTTACCTCTGATTAACTGTGTTACAACCCGGAAATTCATCTAGTAATTGAAAGAGGTCTAAGTGTTTTCATTTACTCGTAAGAACAATTCTCTTCAAAAACAATGTGCTAAAATTACCATGCGCGCTTTGGGTTCTTCATGATTTTTTTGTAGCAAAACTTACTATTATTTTGAACGGCGGAAATTACAAAAAAAATGCAATTTTATTAAAAACGTTCTTACATTTAACCTTCTGGAACTTCCTTGATGTATGTCCTAGTAGTATAGCTGTTGAAGAGACTTCTTGGTGATGGTATACATGAATTTATATAACCTTTTTAATGAAAGACGGTACGTTGCACATTATTCAACAATCTCACTATTACAAGAATTTTTACCGGGTCGTTAACTTCTTTATTATTCCTTCATCTCGTTTTTAACTTCAACAAAAATGTTCTACGTCTGTGTATTAGAATTACCTGCTACCTCTTTGATATATTACAATGTTAGTTTTCCAATAGAAATAAAAAACAAGAATTTCATCGATATACCTCAAGATAGCCCCACTATAACTTCACAACCGTAAGTTATAGAAGTTAAAAGTAAACAATTTACAAAGACAAGCTAGATGAATGTTACGTCTTTTGGCAAGACTGCATAGAGAAGTTTAAACTTTATTTTCGAGCTTTTCCTATTGCCAGGAAATTATTCAACTTAGAATTAGCTTAAGCCTTGCTTATGGTAATTCAGAAAACAGAGCAACATTGCAGACCAAGCAAAGTAATTTTGATCCTTTTTTCAATTTTCCTTCTAGCCCAATAGCAACATCCATATCGGAATTTCCCTTCTGCTGGTAAGTGATCTCTAATACTGAACATTGTTCTGCTCCTGACAAAAACACACTTTATAGTATCAAGAATGGGTAACGGCGGTCAAATTGGCCAAAGTAGCTCGTGTAACGACAAAACACGTTTGCAACGTCAAAACTAAACTATTGTCTGGTTGGATTTCTCTTCTAATCAGTTTTTACTACTATTCAGTTTGTCTTTGAAAGAGCCAATAGCAGTATGTTTCAGTTCTTGGAATGCTATCCAAGCATTTTGAAAACTTCTTTCCACTTTTTATTTGACTTGCAATGTATGTGTTCTTCTTCTTCTACCGTTGCCTAAGACTGCGTCCTGTTTGTCTGGCCTATTCGGCTGAAAAGGAGATCCAGTTTTCCTTCCATCGTGCTGGTGGGCGTCCTACTGGTCTTTGTGTTGTTGGGATGTACTGTTTACATATTTTAGCTAATCTATCTTCCGGCATTTTGTCCACATGTTTGTCCTTCGTCCATTTGACGACATCTTGTATCTGACAGTTTCTTCTTATTAACGCGTTTCTTTGCCTTTCTCTTAGAATTACTCCTTGAATTCTTCCAAGTATTTTCATTTCGACTGCCCTCATTTTCTGTTTGGTATGTGCTGTCTCCGCTTTTATCTCATTGCCGTAGGAATGGGCTTAGGAAATCTCCCGGACGAATTGCTATGTTTATTTTAACTGGATCGGATTTTCCCTTGTTAGTACAACCTTTTGTGGTGTTGTTTGTGTTCAGACCGTTTATTAGTTTAATGATGTCGTTGGAGATTCCTTTGTCGATGTTCAGTACGTCATTTTTACGGATTCTGTCAAACGTCTTTGTAAGGTCTACAAAGGACTGTTAATTCTATTGACTTCTCTATCATCTGACGTAACATAAAAATTGCATCTATCGTTCTTCTATTTTTTCAAAAGTTGTTCTTCTGCCATTTCTGTATCTTGAGATTTCTTATTTAGTATAGATGTAAACAGTTTTGTTGTGGCATTGAAAAATGTAATTCCTCTATAGTTGTCTGGGTCGCTTTTGTCACCCTTCTTGTATGTAGGTATGGTCAGGCTTGCTTTCCACTGTCTCGCTATTCTTCCTTCTCTTAGTATTTTGTTAAAAATTGGTTTCTGCAGTGTTTATGCTCTCGGGAGTAGTGCCGTATTCTTCTGTCTTTTTGGTTTTGTATCATTGGTCCATGTGACTAGTATATTCTTCCCGGTATCCTTTTTTTATTTGTCTGATCTTTTGGTTTATTTCATTTCGTATTCTTGTATAGTATATTTTATATTCCTCACGAGCTTTTATTGATTTATATTTTAAAAAAGCTTTCTTCTTTTCTTTTGTTAACTGTTTAATCTCTTCGTCCAACAAGGGCGTTCGTGTTTTTGTATTGTTTTTATTTATTCTTCGTTTTTCCAAGGCTTCTTCTGCTGACTTTGTGATCTTCAGTTTCAGTGCAGTCCAACATTTCTTTTGCTGTTGTCAAGTGTGGTATTTTCTTCCTCCAATTTCTGCTTCAGCCTGTTTTTGTATAATAGTTGTGTAGACGGGTGTTTTATACTTTTGATGTTGAGTTCCTCTTCATACAGTGGCTGTGATTTTAGTGGTATGCTTCCTAGTTTTGCTTTGCAAAAAACAAGTCCATGGTGCGACCTACGTTCGCCGATGTTAGTGTTCTTACATCTAGTATTTTTTTAGGATGTATGATCTTGTTGGTGATGACGTAATGCAAGCTTTGTCTTCTTGTGTTGGTCAATGTTAGCTTCTGCTGCGGATGATGGTCGTAGAACGTGTTGTTTGTTCTTGGCTCGTTTAATGCACAGGATTGTATTAGTTCTTGTCCGTTCTGGTTTATCGTTGCTTCGTTGTGTATAATGTTACTGCCTATTCTTATAAAATGAAATTGCTTCAGGATAGTGCATAGTGCATAAGCTGTCTTCGAACCATGTTTTGCCATTCTGTCAACTTCTGTAACAGTATTTTTTATAAAACTTACTCGAGACCAAAACTTTCTTTTGTGTCTTACCACTTTTGAATTTCCTCTCTGGTTAAGGTTTTCTGCAAGCTTTAGTACATCCCTTTGGTTGTTCGTATTCTTACACAACTAAGTATTCCAGCTTTTTCTCTAATGGAACCTTCTTATACTTTAGCATATACGTTCATGTCATAAGTGAACCTGTTTTTCAGTAATATCGGTGACAGAGTTGTTACCACATTTTATTGCCTTCAAAGGAAGGTAATATTTTAAACAAAACTTGCCATGGTTTTGTTAAAACTTGATGACGAATCTAAACGCTCACATTGAAACGTAAAACTTCTAGTTGCATTGTTTAACTTACAGTTAATTAGATGATTAAAATACAGTTTGGAAGATAACAGGAGGGATTTTTTCTTATTAATTGGTGTCTTTACTGTAATAGTGAACGATTTATTTTTTTCTCTTTTAACTGTTTCAACAGTTGTAATCTCTGATTAGTACAATGCGAAATATGTATGGAAATGAGTTTAAGAAAACATTTTAAAGACGAGTCTCTAATATTGTAGAGCCACGATCAAGTCAACTAATATTTACTTTATTGGCACAAATGAATAACTTCTGTTCACATCTCATTTGTTTATAGTTTTTCATTTTGTGTTTGGTTCTTCAGGGTCAGTAATATCACCCTCTAAATGCGTTCTGTACTTCAATGTGGCCAGGAATGTAATTAGAATCACTGACTCATTGGATTCTGATTCAATATTCGACAAGGATCGTTCACTTCCGATTTTGATAAAACTTTACTTTTCCTAAGACACTAAACTATGCCTTAACAAAAAATTTCTTTGACGCTCCACCAATATGTCACAAGCGGAATCAAATAAAACCAGATATAAGAAGCTTCTGCAACTAGAAATTTTTGAAAAAGTTTATTTGTTAAACAAAAACGTTTGTTGATCACACAGATATTGAACAGTTAACTAAATTAAGAGTCTTTTTTTTCTAAAAGCACACTTAGCTGTAATTTCAAAGCAAACTAACTTAGTATTTCTTTTAGGTTGAGAAACGAAAACCTTCAAAAAAATATTGAAGGCCTACATTTGAATCTCTAGTTTCTTATTTCAGATTCATTTTTTCTATAGAATCAGTAATGAGTACTTTAAAACCCTCTTCAAGGTTAAACCTGACAAGCTGTTTTTCTGGTTACTTAACATGTGCATTGCTGAAAAGAAGCATTTAGTTGCTCCACTTACGAAATGGATACTACTTTTGATGTTTTAGTGAATGTTATAAAGAACATTGTAGTACAACACTTATTAAATTTAGAAATGCAAGGAATTTCTTTTTCTTGGTAATTATCCTTAGTCACAAGTATTAATTTGTTGTTCAACAACCTTGATTCAGAAAACAAGTCAGCAAAAACTAATGATAGAGAAAAATTAAAAATCAATTGCACTTATACATGCTTGCTTAACAACGGAAGTCATGCCCTATAAACTATTAAATGTTTTAAAACATTCCGATACAAAACATAACCTTAAAGTGTAGCACTTTTAGAATTTTTCCTCGACTCAGCAAGGAAAACTATATATTTCTCTTTTTTTTAAGAACATACTGCCTTCGAAAGGAATCGATTTCACATTAAAGTAGACCTACACTAAAAAAAAACGGCGACACGTTTGAAACGAGGAATATTTTTGTGTTAAATACATTAGATTGTATCAAATCAAGAATGTGCTAAAAAGTTTTATACAATTTCAGCTTTTTTATCCCTATAAATTATAGTATGTGACACATAATCGTTAAAGTGTTGCGTAAAAATGCAGAAAAAACAAAATTTATTTGATCAAGTCTGATCTAAAGGCTGAAATATTTTAGTTATTTTATACGTTAACTTTCTAGGCTTTTTTCTAGTCCTTATTATATTCCAGAACGTTTTGTTCCTGGGTATATAATGTATAATTTGAATATTTTAATTAGAATTTCATACTTTCAATACTATTAGCTTGAATGATTAACACTTTTTATTGTAACAAAAATAAACAAAATTAATTTCTTTTTATCTTTTCCCGGAGGTAATTTGTAATAGATATGTCGTTTCATGTCTAATGCAATTATCAATACTTTAGAAAAGTAATTAATACCACTTCAATTTTAACAGACAGATTCGAAAGGAAAAAAATATTTGTAAATGCCATTTTGTAAATCTTTGTAAATGTTTTGGTATTAGTTTTCTGAAATATGAACTAAGTAATTAGATAAATGAATAAAACTTGAAAATGCAATTTGAAAGTTGTTTACCTTTACACTGTTCTTTTGTTAATTAGATTTTATTGAACATCAATTTTTTTAAATCTACATAAACGGCAAATGCTAAAGATTCTACTAAATGAGGCTTCAGCATCTTTAAATTGCAAAATCAATCATCTAATAAAATTGCTATAAAGATAATGAACTCGTCAAGGTACGTGCTGAACAAATTTTATGTGTCGTAGATATTTCTTCTTCATCTATTGTGACATCAAAAGTAGCTACTTACGAGGTGTTTCATTAAAAAGCTATAATTAGGTTTTTGCCATCGTATGAGCTCATTATTTACATATTCATGTGCATACATGTTTAACATTAGATGTTGTGAAGATGTAGCTGATGGCTTATCGCATCCACAATACGTAACTCATTAAAGTAAATTACCCTGACTTCTCAGTTGGCGGCCTTGGGCGTAGATAGGGAGTGGGAGCATAAGCTAGAGTAAAACATTTGGGCATATCAAATCAAGTTTTTTTTATACAGCGTGTCATAGTTAAACACATATTCTTAATCAACAGATTTTATTTTGTTCACTATTCAAGCTCAACTTCGATTGAGCATCAATAAATGCGCATGGTTCTTGTAATTAGAAGTCTGCGGAAGACTCGGCACGTCTTCGCTGAAGAAAGTTTAAAATTCCTAAGAACTTAGTAAACGTTGTCTTGATCAATACTTACCTGGGATTTACATGATCTTATAGTGCAGAAAACTAAATTTTTTCAACAGTTGATTTTGAGGAGACTCACTCAAGCTTCCGCAACGTCTGCAGATCTTGAGGTCTGTTACTTTGCTTGCTGAAGTGTCCGGGTTTTTATACAATAAAAAAGCATCAAATTTCACCTTACAGAAAATCCGAAACTCAGTAGTTGAAGCTACTTGTCAATACCCAGAGAAGTACGATACTTTCATCTTGCACTTCCTCATTGTACTGCAGAGCCTTCTTGATACGAAACACTGACAATGAGCCATTAGGTTTATAGGCAACCAGAAATATATCAAAATAGACAAAACATTTTCATTTTAATCAGTGACTGTATTAAAGTCAGTGGTTGAAGCAGTATTACAGTTTAACTATATGCAATCTTCACTCAAAATACAGTGTCACAGCTTCATTTTAGAAGTAGGCAAAATTGAATATTGGACTATTGCCTAGTTGGAGGACATTCCATTTGCATCTTTCTTTGGTCTAAATTATAAGTTCAAAACAGGTAGACTTATTAGGTTAAGCACAAAAAGTGCGAATTTTTTTGGTGACTCTCTTTGAAACCTTAATTTTGCGCCAAGTTCATCACTGTCCTACTTCGCTTGAAATCCATTACTATAATACTCAAACACTTTTCGCCTTTACTCTGGTTCTATAAAGTCCCATAGTGTGACTTGATGTTCATTAACTGCTGGTAGTATAACCAACATAAAAATTCTCACCAGCTGGTATTTAAAGTCTTGATTTTTGCCTCAATTTATCCACTTCCACCGTTTTACTTGATCTAGAATTTTAAAACTGATATGATGTTCAAACAGTTCGTACTCTTTTGGTGGTTTTAAAGAAACCCACAGTAGGTTAGTGCCTACTAACTGATTTGCTAGTTCTATGACAAACATCATAAATATTCTTATTAGTTCGTATTGTGAGTGATTGGTCAGTGTCCAAAGTTAAGAGCTGATGACCTTTAGCAGATATTGATTACTAAAAGGCATCATAGACTCTGTAAGTAACTCCATTTAAAATTTTAATTTAGGGCCCAATTTATCGTTAACCACTCCACTTTCTTACTTGATCTAAAATCCTAACACTGGTGTGGTGACCAAAGAGTTCGGTTTCTTTCTGAGGTTCTAAAGAAACCCAAAGTAAATTAGTACCCACTAACTAGCTGCATAACAAACATCATGATTATTCTTATCAGTAGGTATGGTGAGTGATTTGTGAAAGTGGCCAAAATTAAAAACTGATAACCTTTACCACACTTAAATTACTGAAACATACAATCTAGTATTTTGGTAACTCTCCTGTCTTACTTGATATGAAATTCTGACATTAGGATGATACCTAAACAGTTCTCTTTCTTTATCTGGTTCCAAAGAAACTCACTAGCTCATTTGATAGTAAATACTTTGATGATTATAAGCATCGTGAATATTCTTATCAGTTAATGTTCTGAATGCTTAATCAGCGTGATCAAAGTGAGAGCCTAATGTTGCGCACGTTTTGAATTGGAAGGAGTCACTGGAAGTCTAGAATGGTTTTAGTGTTGTAATTTGGCTATTGAGCCCTTTTAATTTTTTTGTTCAGTTGCACGAATTTCTTTTGCATTTAGACATCCTTCTTCTTTGGACTTTAGTTGACAAACAATGACAAACAAACAAGGAATATAGACTTTGCTAGAATAGAAATCTTGAATAAAAGTTTCTCTTCTATAAGATCAAACGTATTGGAATTATGAATTCTTTGAACGGTGCAATTTTCTAAAAACACAGACAAAACTTTGTATTTTTAATATTAGAATAACCGATTATATACAAGATTTCTCATGCAAGCAATTTTTTTTGGACTGATTTGTAAATAAACTTGAAAAGTCAATTATTCCTTGGAACAAGCCTGCCATTAACTGAAGACTTCTCAAAATATTGCAGTGCAACTTCTGATACATTCTGACACATTGAACTGTGAATGTAAAAGGTCTTTACGTCTATTTTTCAGAATTAATCTTGACGACCGTAAAAGATTATCACTGTAAACATTAACAAAGTTAAACTGTGATAAATTAGTTATCTTATTGATTTAGACAAATTGAGGAATTTCAAGACCCTTTTAAGGTATTACTTTACAGGAATTTGCTAATTATAGTGTACTTGCGGTTTTCGGCTGGGTTTCTGATTAGAGATACTTCTAACTTTAACAGGCCTGTAAACAGACTGAATTGGATGACCAATATATTGACGTCACATGCGCAGTTAGCCTATCACCAGAGTATCCAGAATTATTCATTCTAAACTTTTGAGTTGTTCTATATAAAGGTTTTCAAGCTCTAAAGAAAGAAGAAACATAGTAGGTAATTAAATAAATCGTTTTCAAGGATTTAATCATAAGATTGAAAATCTTTAAATCAAAACTTTCACTTTTATAATAATCAAAGGGTCACTGGAATGTAGGATATTACATTTTTCCCTTGTTTAACTGAAGCAGCGTAAAAAAAAGAATATTGACATTTTTCTTTTGGATATTACGAACACCTGCCGCACACAACGAGTGCGACCTCAGCAGAGGTTTTCATAAAGCAGAGGGAGCTAATGCGACAATAATACTACTTTGAAAGTGTTAATTTAGTAACAAAATTTAACACTTGATAAATAAATTAGCACTTTTTGTTCGGTACGCTGTTCGAGTAACCTTTTGCAAAATAATTGTAGGTTGAAATATCAAAGTTTAGGTTAATTTTGTCAATATTAAAAAAGGTTTATACGAGTAAACTGGATAAACGCCCTTTCATTAAACCTTACTTTGTAAAAGTATTCACAAATAAAAATAAATAAATTTTAAAAATGTAAAGGTTAAATATTAAGAAAGGAATCTGGAGGTAGCTTATTCGATATTATTATTCATTTTAATGGGCACTATGTAGATCTTTAATTGCACCAGATTGCAATAAAAACATTTAAGCTGTCAATTTCTCCAAATTATTATTTGTTTTCTGTTTTCAGATATTGCGGTACCAAGGTGACTGTTTTATCAGTTACAGAAAGAACCCATCTACTAAACATATGTAGTTTTAATGACAGTGGTGAGTAACCTTTAAAAATATCAGTTTAGTTTAAGTCTAAACCCTTGGAATAACTTTTATTAATGAAAAAGCAAAAAAGTTTTTGTATGATCCTTTCTCCTGCTACCTAAATAACATTAGCGATGATATACAATCTAGTCTTGTTCAGCAATCAAATTCACATTAATTTCATTTTGTACATATTTAATATTATGTTGTGCGTGATTTTACCAACATGCATTCGATAAATATCAGTTATGGTATTACAATCACTAAATAAATGCAATCGATGTTGTAATTATCTAAATCTGTAATATCCATATGAGGCAACGCAAAAATTGACCTTTCCATCAAAAAACTAAAAACATTTGGGGTCAAACCAAATTGCTCGATTCAGTTTACAGCAATGTATTTTACGCTAAACGCTTATTCACGCCGATCCACGCTTTAAATTCAGTTGCATCCTCCATTTTACACTCCGATGGCATTTTAGCGATAAATGCAATTCTTTTTACATAAAACAAATTTGAACATTAATCTTCTTTGAATACGACGTGTACACGCTTATTTAGGTCAGTTCTATTCTTATGGTATATTGGACTCTATATACACGGATTACTACGCGGCTTGCCAGGACGGTGTTAAATGGATTATATGGACTTGGAAGGCTTCATAACTAGAACACCCCAGATCTGGCCTAGATCCAGTTCATAATGGTAAGTGCGCGTAATGCAGTTATTAGAGAAACAAGCCGATGCAGTAATGTTAATTTAGTGTTTATGTTCGTTCATTAGCAATTTTCATTAAATTATGCGGCTGGTGAATTGCGTAAAAGCAACGAATGGAATTTGTAATATGCTGCTACTGCTGCAGCTATCATCGAGTCTATTTATAATAACGAATTACTGTTGAACTAGTTCATGAAGCAAAACAATTAAAATTGTTAGAACGGTAACATTAATTTAAAACTCGTTAGAAGGTTATGGATACAACTAAGTTTTGAATAATAATTTATGGTTCAATTCAAATTAATCATAAAATTAAGGTTATAATTTCATTAACAATAAAAAGCTTTCCGCAAATAATCTTAATGCATCTTGACATTTGAATATAATTTTTGTGTCTTCAAGTTTTGGGCAAAACTTGCCCCATTCAAACATTTTTTAGATCCTGAGGATTTTTCCATTTTTTTAATTTCCTGAAGGTTTGTCTTATCATTATTGGGTAAATTACCTGTAGATCTCTAGATCTCCATCTCAGCCTAGATTTGTTATGTTAACAAAAATACAAAATCAAAAGCAAGAAAGCAAGTACAGCATACCACCAAAACAAGTTCTGAACTTTCACAGGACATTTGATTGAGAACTCTTTTTACGATTTTTCTTTCCAACACAAAATACCTGAATTTAGACATTGTAGTCACCAGAACAGTTCTTCTTCTGTACTAAACCCAAAATACTTGAATTTATATATTGAAGTCTCTTGAACACTTTCTTTTGAACTTGCACAGCTGTTTGATTCAGAACTTTCAAACTGAAATATCTAAATTTAGACATCAAGGTTTCCCAAATTTTGAATTCTAACAAGTTTTTGACTCAGAACTTGAGGTCTCATAAAATTCAAACTGAAAGCTAGGCATCTTTTACGATCTCACCAATCATCCTTCACGATCTACGTTTAGACATTTGACCTATAAGAGACGTCTTGAATAAACTTCAGATTTTCTTGGTTTTTCTTTTGTCATTCACCACCAAACAACTATTGTACCGGATTTACTTAAATTGCTGTCTTACACTGTCCTAACTTCTTTGAAGATTTCTATTTTGAGTTATGATTGCGACATCTCCAAGATATTAGTGTACCAAAGAGTAGAAGCTCATACTATTTGCAGTTTACATGCTAGGAGAATTCTCTTGGCCTTAACCTTTGTTGCTATCCAGAAATGATTGTTTCCTTCACATTTGGCTTGGCACCCACCATGCTCGAAGAGCCATCGGAAGATTTAACAAAAACAGACATGAGTATTTTAGGCAAATTAGAGACGAGTCGTTATGGAACAATGTATGGTATAAGGTCACTGTTGCACCAACATACAAGTTATAACTATTATAGATGTGGGTGATACTAGATTTTACTATTTTAGATCAGTTGTACATAATCCGTATTTATCATAGCTTTTTAGTCGTTTCTGAAAATTCAAATTAAAAAGTGAAAACAAAGGAACTCAAAACACCTTAAATAGAGATTTCTTAATTAAAACACAAGCACTTATTAGGAAAAAATTGGAAATCAGGGTGTAACCGGATGAACCATGAAAGTTGCTAAAAATCTATAAGAACCATATTTTCTCGTCCAAACCACACACGTTTGTTTTCTTTAGTTTTGTTGATGCAAATTCATACCCACCAAGACCATCTGAACGGATATTTTGTAACATCTCCAAATTAATTAATTTTTTCTTCACAAAATATGCGATTTCACAAACTTTACGATGACGGAAGTTACCAATTTGTTTGCATTTCATTAACAGAAAACTTGATCATGTAGGCGCTGAATACATGGTACTAAATTATATTTGATGGTCAAGGACAACAACAATACCAACTTTAATTAATTTTGAGCACACTCAAAACACAGATATCCTAAATTCTTAAATATCAAAAGGCAGTAGAAATATCTTCATGTTCATCTCTTAGGTTTTCTTTTTTTAAGAGTTACCAAAGTGGAATATGTGAGTTAAACTTACAAATATATCAATGCAGGAACGTCCAGTAAACAAAGATAGTAAATACAACGCAATAATCTCAAAACACGAACTTAAAAAATGCATTAAAAATTACGTTGTTATAACAACAAAAGTAAGAACAACTCCACATCCAAATATAGATGAAAGTAATTGTACAGGTTCGTGATTTATTGCTGACCTTAACAAATCTCATATTAAATTAATTAATAACACTCGAGAAAAAATTCAACCTTAAAGCGCGATCGTATAAAATTTTCTCACATTCCTCAGCTGCTGCTTATTTCTCCTTTTTTTTTTTCTCGTCGAAAATGGTTAGAACGTATTATTTAGGTGAGGACGTTCCTTGTAATGTTATACGTTCCTGCAATAGATTATATAGGCGGGGAAAAGAAAATGCCAAAAGCTGTTTGCAAGAAATGGCAATATATTTTATTATTTTTTTTATTAAACGGTAGCTGAGAACAAAATAATAACGACGATGAGGTAACGAAACCGGTTATATAGCTAGAAATATTTGTTACGTTTGGGTTTTTGTTATCTATGCTCTTTTTATTTTTATATTTGTAGATATTACATAACTTTGTAAAAACGGAAACATTTTTGTTTCTTATCTTGAAATTTATCGCTTTTACATAAAAAAAACTTTTCTATTATCATTTACAATGTCTGTTATTTTGGAAATTTTGTTTTTTGGAAATTTTGTTTTTTGAACTTTATGTTTGCTTCTGATAATTTTAGTTGTTTTTTATTATCTGTTTATTATTATGTCTCTTAATATGGAAAGTATGTATATGCATTTTTATAACATGCATTCGTGATTATATAACGTACAAGCTTTAATTTTCAAATATAAAGACTTGTTTGTGCAGTGCTGGAGGTACTAATGCA
The DNA here is from genome assembly GCA_011009095.1 of Ignelater luminosus. Lineage (NCBI taxonomy): Eukaryota > Metazoa > Arthropoda > Insecta > Coleoptera > Elateridae > Ignelater > Ignelater luminosus. The sequence goes on along the minus strand of VTPC01006855.1, from coordinate 26,079 downwards.
AGGATTTCCTTATTAATTAAAATGTATAAAATGTAAGAAAAGTACCGTTGCGTTGTATCTTCCGTCAGATTTTTTTGTAAAATCATTAATCATTATTGGAATCCTATTTTAAAAAATAAACATCTCTATTAGCACTGATATAAGTATTTTCAGAAACATCTTATTCAATTTAATCTTCTACATCCAGTAGAACTTCTAGATTTCTAGAAGACACTTTGAAATGTTTTCTCCTTTTAGAATACATTGTCAGAATCGCATTAATAAATTTCGTAGCCACACTTTGAAAATTTTTCTGATCGTCCAAATGTTTTTATGTTGTTGCTTAAAAAGCCCATTCCCTTATCCTATGCTTTACAGACATACCTTATCAAGCCAACTTACCTACATTGCTTGGTAACTACTTTGAGCTCCAGAATTAGAGGAATTCAGTGTTCTCTTCATAGAAAAAGTTATTGAGACTTGGCTTTAACTGCTGTAGTGATTTCACAACCAACGAGAATTTATCTAAACCCTGATGTGTTCTAATCCCCGACAGGGACTTTTAACCTGCAACCCATCTTAACGACATAGAACTCACTGCTGAGGATGTATCTTTTTACAAATATTTTATGCGAGGAAAATTTCTGGACCTCAACCAGAATCAAATTGCGACCTTCACAAAGTTGTAAAATTGATACAGGCATTCTTTAAATGTTTATTATTATTATTTTGAACATAATTGGTCTCGTCCTAGTGGCTCTCCTGAGTATACAGAACCAAGAAACTTTCAACACCAGAAGGCCAGGGAAACCTAACCATCTACAAAAAACTTGGTTTGTAAAAAGCTATAGGTCTAGAAGGACTTCGGGGTTTGCAAGAAGTTACAGTTCTCCAAATATCAAAAAGCAATAAGAACCCAAGAAATTGCAAAGACCTGAAGGTACACAAACACTCAATATCCTGTACCAGATATTTAGATGCGCACGAAAACTAAGAGTGAAATTGATGCTATCGGGTAGTAGATTTCGATAAACTTTTGACTCGTTCCTTCTTCTTCTGTACAGAACTTGAACGAGACTCTTTGGAGGTCAATAACAGATTAATTTCTTTTCTCAAAACCTCCAGCAATTTATATTTAAAATCTCCATTCTTGCCTGTTTGTATAGTTCGGATGGCAAAGAGGTTTTGACTTAAGCAGAATTATTGTTTATTTGTTTTCTTGAACTTGGATAAGGCCCTTTGGATGTCAACAACATATTAGCCTATTGTCTCAGAATCTCTCGGAATTTGTTTATAATATTTTTCATGGTTGCCTGTTTGTGTATGATGGTAAAAAGGTTTTGATTTAAACAGAATTATTGTTTATTTGTTCCTTCTTCTGAACAGGTTTCTTGGACTTAGATGAGACATTTTGGAGATCGATGATATATTAGTCAATTTTCTCAAGTACTTCCCAAATGTATGTTTAATCTTTTTCGTTTTTGCCTGTTTGTATATGATGGCAATAAGGATTCCACTTACATCTAACTATAAAGTAAAAAACTGTGACTTGTGATTTTTAAACCGTTATTGTTTATAAAAAAGATCTTTTTAGCATAAATATGTAGAGATCTAAGCCTTGGCTAGTAATGTGGAGATGGGCCAATGACCTTCAAAGGGTTAAACCATCTCCTCGTGAGTTCTCAAGGTTTTAGAAAGGCGTTATCCATCTCTATCAGTTTATGTCTGAAAGATCTAGATCAAGAAAGTTTATTTGAACAAACAAGCAGATCTCGTTTTTGTGTTTTATTGTAGATTTTTATTGCAAGATTTTATCAGAAATAGAGACACAATCACCGTTATATCTCTTAGGTGCAGTAGATAAAATAGTTTGGTAGTAGAACTTTCTCTTTGGGTTTCAAATTTTAAGTTATTTCACTAGATTAGGCAGTGAAGCACAATTGCCAAAGTTAACTTCACAGTCTAGCCATTAATTCTGTCAGTACTTTGCATGCAAACATCAATAGGAAGAAAAATTCTAGGGGCAAAATAAAATATATATTTGAAAAGTACAAAAACAAATGCTATAATAACATATAAATTTATTTGAAATATATGCCGCCATTTTCGTAACACAGCTTCAATCGTCATTCGCGGAACGCACCTTAGCGAGGGGTATTTCGGGAGTTACACGAACAATTCTTTGCTTGAGGGAGTCTAAATTGGGATGTCTGGTTTGGCAGACATTTTGTTCAAGAAGATATCATAGGGAGTAATCCAGGGGGTTCAAATCCCGGCTTGCGGGTGGCCAATCTTCAGCTCTGATGAACGACGGCACGTTGGCTTTCAGCCACCGTTGGGTTGTCTTAGCTTTGTGGGCTGGGACCGAGTCTTTTTGAACTGCTCATGGTTTATTCTTGAACAGGAATTGATTGAGAGGCTTAACGACGGATTCAATCATACTTTGATAAACTACAGCGGATGTACATTTCGTGTGCCATCACTTTTTTTGCAAAGCGCATTTCTGTTTTCATGCGCGAGGAACGTGTACAGCCTTTTCGCGGTCTATCTTCAACACTGTCGCAGTAGTACAAAACACAAAACGTTTGGTGATCGGCAGCTTTTTTAACAACGAATAAATTTGACTTGCACTTTTCCCCACGTTATGTAAGGCTAAAACCCATGCATACCCCACTTCATGGTGACTAACTTACAACTGCGTTTACTCGTTTGCGATTATGCGATGTTTACTAAGGTTGGAATATCACGTTCGCAGTGTTGCTGCTTCGTCGTATATTCATTTCACTGTTGCAGCGCGCGACTAACAAAATTTATGGCTAGACGTATAATAAACATTTTTCTTCTTAACTTCCAGTTTAGTACATAGTTATAGAAGAAGTGCCGTAAAATATGTTGGTGTTATTAAGATTGTTTGCAAGTCTAATTACTAATCTTTGGAAATTTTAGAATACCTTCTTGGACATTAAACTAGACCCTTATTGGTTTACTCTAAAAACTGAAGAACTAAGACTCAAGATAGATGGACAGAAAACAAAAAACTTTTTAAAATTAATATCAAAAGCAGGGATGGCCAACCAAAACTTGATAAGAGATCGGTTAAAGCAAGAGAAATGATATATCACTATTGAACTTTATTGCCCAAAATAGCAAAGAAATTCAAAGATCTGGTATGGAACCTAAGATGCACAAGACTAGCATTCTTGTCATCTTATTTTAACTTTCAAAATGCTCGTAACGGTCTCTTTTGCTAATTAATGGAGGCATAGGACAATGAAGTTCTAATAAGTTCTAACAATCAGTAAAATAAAAGAATCTAAACTAACAGCTTTATTTGGTAAGTTTTAGTTTAGAAGCAAGTCTCTGTTGTTGCAACCTACTTAATTTCATACACAGAGCTAGGCTGGGTCGCGCTGATAACATGTGGTGTTAGTGTAAGCAAGCAATTAATTCATATCCTGAGATATCTTGTTAAGGATCGGGCGCGAACACTGCAACAGTGGTCCCATGATTTCAAATTGCAAATTGTTTTGTAGATGAATGCATTAACAGAAATTAAGTTTGCTTCGTCTTACAACTATTTATTCTAAAGCGCACCGTTTCTGAGATACGGAGTGTCAAAGTTTCATTTACAATATTTTGTTTTCTCGATATTTCAAGAACAAAGTGAAATATCGGAATGAAATTTGATATCTTTAATCAGAGGCGGAAAATTGGTAGTTTCTTTTAAAGTAGTGGTGTAATGCTCCCCCCACCAATGTCCGGCCTCTGATAAGGATATTAAAGTATAAATACGTAAAACAGTTGACACTATACAGTGACAAGCGTGTAAGAGAATCTCATTCTGATATTTTACCTCGTTCTTGAAATACTAAAAAACCAAGAAATTCTAAATAAAACTTTAACACTCTGTGTCTTGAAAACGGTGCACTTTAAAGAAAAATGCTACAGGACATAGTAGTTTTAATGAGTCTGCCAAATATTTGCACTCATTTTCAAAACACCCTGTATACAAAAGTGTTATACCCACAAGTATACAAATACAGTAGTTCAAAATTCAAACCGAAATCTCAAATAATAATGTTTGACAACAACAAACTCGGGTTCTAACTGACAGCAAATAATTTCATACACAAGCTGAGCGTAACAGCTCCAGATGATTACTTATTTTGTTGGTTTACAAAACCAGAAATTATTACCTACCACGTTGGTACACATAGTAATTTAAATGTAAGCATCGATTTTACCGACCTCGCTTAAATTAGACTCCCTAGATACGATTATTAACAATATAAGAACAATTTTTCAACAAAGCTTCCCATTCCATCTGTTGTTATTTCATCTACGGCAAGCATTGTATACAAAGGCTCTTTAGATTGTATTTAATCAGGTCTATATCAGTAGCGGCTGCTACAAAAGGACACTAGGGTAGTACCCATCTTACTTTATTTTTAAAATTTGTAATGTTTCTATTTTTTTATACTAGTATTAAGAATTTAGAAAATAACTGGTAGTTATCTTCGAAATCTAATAGTTTGTTGGTCATAATTATATTATTTACGTAAAGATCACAAACTTTTTACTTGTGTTCTATATTTTATCCAACTTTAGTGAGACAATTAATTAAACAATTAAACATTTATTATATAATTTATGAGAATGCAGTGTACAGGAACTTGTTTGCTGTAATAAGATGTGCTAGTAGATAGGAATAGTTTAGAACGTAATCAATTAAGTTTATACATTCCATTATAATTACAAATATATAAATACATAATAAAATTCTCATACGTTACCGTCAATTCTTCACGATTAATAAACTCATGTACATATTTTAATAACAAGAGATTAATTTATTAATATATTGTTGCATACAGAAACCTTTCAAATTTTGATGACTGCATAAAAGGATGCCCGTCATTTGATTAACTAAAAACATTACGTTCGTGTTGCAAATTTCAACATTTCAACAGCTTGTCATTTTTTGGTTTTAATAAAACATAGCACACCTATAGGCGATGGGTCATATTTCATACATTTATATATACAAAATAACTAAAGGGTATTTAGAAAACACTGCAAATTTTAACTTTTCCTCCTTTCGATTAATACGATCTGGGCCAGTTCATATTTGACAAAAAACTAACCACTAATTTTTATCTTCCTCTGCACAACGAGGACAGATCATTTTAGAATTCATCAAGCTGTTATAATTACTATTATCGCTCGTAAATTGTGCTAAAAGTATATCAGGTGTCCACCCGACATTTGTAGTAAGAGAAACTAGAAACAAAAAAAAAAGATTGTCCCTCACAGGCTGACAAATAGTCGCTCTCATTTTTCGTGAAAGCTCTACTACATTCATTGTCAGTTTAGTTGTGAGCCTGTAATGAATTTTCGAGAGACCAAACGTGTCTGAGATCATTCAGAAAACCAGCAGCTACTTATTTTCTGGTTTACTGTAACACGTTCTGTAAACGTCGACGAAAGGATTTATTGAAGTGGAGCATCAAGAAGACGTGAAAATTGGAATTTGTTGCTTGCAAACTTCAGTACACAATACGTGTAACAAATAGGAGAAGAGATCTATTGTTTGCCACTGCCGTATTCGAATGACCTTTCTTTCTCTTCTGATTTCACAATTTAACTTTATTTGGTAATCTTAGTCATACCTTTACGTGTTTTGCTGCATCAGACGAGATAATTTAAATTTTTATTTGAAATTTATTCACGGATTAAAAATATATTGCGGCGGATTTTATTATTCTGCACGGGTAATAAATATTTACGAACCAAAACTAAAATGTTAAGTAAGACGTATAAAATGTTACAGTTTCTTCAGTAAGATTACTATGATATAAAGAATGCGAATAACCAAACAGTAAAGCGGATAATAGTTACATATCTATTCCTTATTGTTAATTAATTATGTCATGTCATCTACGTCTGTGATCTAACTACCCTCATAAACTTTTAGCAGGACTAAGATCAGATAACTTGGGAAAGCCTTTAACACGTTTTGAATAAACGTGGAACATTATCATAATTATCAACGACCATTAGATTAACTACGACGTACTATACCTGAAATTGTTATCTAGTCAAAAGTAACAACCCACAGCTATTCTCAGCTAATCTCACTTTAGTTCTGTTTTCATGAAAATTTAATTTAAACATGTTTAGATAACATTTCGTACCTTCAAGCTATTGCAAGCCCCATATGCTACACGGTGACCTTTCAGTGTGCGTTGAAAATCTTTTTTACTTTAACGTCTCTCTACTCTACGTTTTTTCATATTAGTTTGTGACATTCAGAGCCTCATGCATGAAATTTACTATGACAGTCGCAAACCAATATGAAAAAACACGAACAAGTATTAAACAAGAAGGATACCCAACATACCCACATCATATATAAAGGGATGACTGAAATAAAGTAGGAAGATTGCAATCTCTAAGATAATTTTAAAATAAAATCACAGCAAGATCTAAATTCGTAACTGATGCTTTTCTTTATTAACGAGATAAAGATTCCATGCACATGACGTATATTGATATTTGTTAACAAGTCATTAAAAACTTTTGCAGAGTCTGGCCTTAATTGTAAAAGCAAACTCATGAAAAATAGTTACATCATAATCTTAGATAACATGAAGCAATATTAACAAGGAACGATTGAAGTCTCAAGTACGTTTACCTTAACCAACAGGTAGCAAATTCAACTTTAAACTCTTGCTACGATTACTTTTGATTCAAAATTATTATATACGTAACTTAAACATAAGTTTTAGTTAGAAAATTCGTAATTTTAGAGTTAGACTTGTATTAACATACTATTCTGAATTATCAAGATCATGGAATTTATCTGCAGTTTCTCCAAGAAAGATGGTGGTTAGAGTTTCTGCGTAGACTTAAAAAAATCAAATGACATCACTGACTTCTATGAAGATGGGCAAAACTCGCTTCTTTTCTTCGTTTTATTTGAATTGTTACTACCTTAAATAATCTGTTTCTCCTTAGTGAGCGTAATCAGTCTTCCATAACCCTGATAGACTGTGGTTGTTCTAGGTATTCGTCTACGTAAATGGATTTAGCGCTTCAGACTAAAGAGACTTGTGTTTTCTTACCTGGACTCTGAATAGATTTTGGCTTTCAAACTGAATTCAGAAGAGGTCCCATTCCTCAAGATAATTACAGTCAAGCTAATTTTTACAAACATGGTCGGTGCTTGACAGGTTGTCAATTGTAGTGTTTCAAATTTCTGATGTTCCTTGCAGAAGTGGACCTGGACCACTTGGCTCTTAGAATTAATCAGTCTTCCATAACCCTGACAGACTGTGGTTGTTCTAGGTATTCGTCTACGTAAATGGGATTTAGCGCTTCAGACTAAAGAGACTTGTGTTTTTTCACCTGGACTCTGAATAGATTTTGGCTTTCAAACTGAATTCAGAAGAGGTCCCATTCCTCAAGATAATTACAGTCAAGCTAATTTTTACAAACGTGGCCGGTGCTTGACAGGTTGTCAATTGTGGTGTTTCAAATTTCTAATGTTCCTTGCAGAAGTGGACCTGGACCACTTGGCTCTTAGAATTAATCAGTCCTCCATAACCCTGACAGACTGTGGTTGTTCTAGGTATTCGTCTACGTAAATGGATTTAGCGCTTCAGACTAAAGAGACTTGTGTGTTTTTACCTGGACTCTGAATAGATTTTGACTTTCAAACTGAATTCAGAAGCGGTCCCATTCCTCAAGATAATTACAGTCAAGCTAATTTTTACAAACATGGCCGGTGCTTGACAGGTTGTCAATTGTAGTGTTTCAAACTTCTGATGTTCCTTGCAGAAGTGGACCTGGACCACTTGGCTCTTAGAATTAATCATTTTTTAATACTCCACGATTTACCGACTTATCAAAGTTTCTGTTCTAAGTCTTACTGTAGATTTTAAGCCTCTTTATCAAACTTGCAAAGGTACAGTTTTTAACTGGTTACTGCTGCTTTTAAAGAAACATTTGTTAATCAGAATTCCAAGGTAGGAATGGATTTGATCTTTGCTCTACAGATGTATGTTCGGCATTTTCTGCTACTTTTAGAAGTTAGCATTGCGGTAATACGAAACAACACTGATTTATTAGTCTGGTAAGTACACAATCTTTACCCAATGTTTTATTTATAACAATTCCAAATGTTTTTAATACCTTTACAATAGGAAGTTGAAGATTTCTAGTTCTTTCATCTTTTGTTCCTAGGAGGAAATTGTATAGCAAACTTTCAGAACCTGACCAGAAGATAGAAAAATTGTCCAAAGAATCTAACAATGTATATGTTTGTATCGGTGACATCGTGGTTCAACAATCATACGAGGGTAGTCTGAAGTTTCCGACCTCAACGTGAAGATGGCAGCACTCGTAAAAAAAAGCTACTGAATTTCGTTGTTCATCTGTTGACAGTTACTCACCAAAGTTTCAGCCATTTTGGACGCGCAGTTTTTATTTAATAGTCGTTTGAGTGAGTTGATGTGAGTTTTTTTGTGAAAATGGACAAAATCGAGTATCGAGCTGTCATTAAATATTTGTTTTTGAAAGGCAATACGCCTTCGCAAATAAAAGATGAGTTGGATTCTATGTACAGGGACTCTGCACCATCATTTACCACACTGAAATTTTGGGCTGCTGAATTTAAACGTGGACGTAAGACCTTGGGAGACGTTGAACGTTCGGGAAGTCCAAAAACTGCAACTACCGACGAAAACATCGCCAAAGTTCACCAAATGGTGCTAGACGACCGCCGAATTAAAGTGAGAGAGATAGCAGAGGTTATGAACATGTCAAAAGAACGTGTTTGTCACATATTAAATCAACATTTAGGCATGAGAAAGCTGTCCACGCGTTGGGTGCCGCGTTTGCTCACGTTAGACCAAAAACGTGTTTGAATGAATATTTCCAACGCAATCCGAGTTTTGGCGCCGTAGATGAAACTTGGATACACCATTATACGCCCGAAACAAAAATACACTCCAAACAGTGGACTGCAAAGGGAGAACCGGCTCCAAAAAAAGCAAAAACTGTTTTTTCGGCTGGGAAAGTGATGGCGACTGTTTTTTTGGGATAGTCATATAGTTATTTTAATCGATTATCTTCAAAAGGAAAAACCATTACAGGAGCATACTATGCATCATTACTTGACAAGCTGAAGGCAGAACTTGCGAAAAAACGGCCACATTTGCAGAAAAAGAAAATCCTGTTTCACCAAGACAACGCACCGTCTCACACCTCAGCGGTTGCCATGGCAAAAATCCACGAATTACGGTTCGACCATCCGCCTTACTCACCAGATCTAGCCCCAAGCGACTTCTTTTTGTTCCCTCATCTAAAAATTGCGCTCGGAGGACAAAGATTTTCGTCAAATAAAGAGGCAATCACCTTCGTGAACAATTATTTTGCAGAGAAAAATGCCGATTACTATTTGGACGGGTTACAGAGATGGGAGCATCGCTGGGCGAAGTGTGTAGAGTTACAAGGAAACTATGTTGAAAAATAAAAAAAAATTTTCAGAAAAAATGTCTTGTATCTCTGTTAGGTCGGAAACTTTTCAGACCACCCTCGTAGAGCTAAGGTTGTCAGATTGCTAAATTCTCCAATGTATATATGAGAATATATGAAACTAACAGTTTTTTGTGTTACTGCCAATTGCCTATTGTACTGACCTTCATCACTGTAAGGTTAGAAAGTCTTTAGATTGCTAAAGGTGTTTCTCCATTGTGTGTGAAGATATATGAAGCTCATCCTTTTTTTGTGCTGGTGCCGTAGAGCTGACCTTCACTACATTGCAAGGTTAAGAAGTCGTTGGCCGGTCAAAAGTTTTTCTGCAGTGTAAATGAGGATATACGGAGTTGGCCTTTATTTGTGAAAACACCACTTGCTTATAAGCTTGACCTTCACAATACTATGGGGGCTAGAAAGTCGTTAGATTACCAAAAGTTTTTCTCCTGTGCCTGTGCAAATATGTGAAGTTGACTTTTTCTGTACCGTTCCTTCATTAAGTTGATTTGTTTTTTCTTTTTCTAAAAGTATGTTCTCTTGAAGACATCTGAGATTACACTAATTGATATTTCATTGCATCCTTCAACACCATCATTATTTACTAAAAAATCTGTTTCCTCCATATTCTTCATGCTTACTGGAAAAAAGTCGACCAAAGTCTTGTCTCAGCAACTCTTGTCATTCTGGCCCATAGACAGAGAATATTCTTGATCGAATACGTTGCATTAGTTGACCTTAACAAATTGTTGACAATTTTTTCTACGTTTCATTTTTTGTGTCACCATTAATTTTACATAGATAATTCCTTATTATCCTCGAAGCTTTCTTATTTTTATTTTTTATGATGCTGTACTCTCTTGTTTTAGTATATGTACTGTGGCGAATATTTTTTTTTAAATGTCCAAAGTTATGCTTACGTTTTTAACTTTATCTTTCATGCATATGTTTTTCATCTTTTCATTTTTATTTTGTATGAAACGAGTAACCTTTGGATTTAACTAATTCGTTGCAGATAAATCATCTGGAATAACCTACAACTGGATATTTGGAAAATCCCCACAACATCTCTGTATAATTTATGTACATGTACACGTCCAAATCAGTTTTTTCCACTTAAGATAATCCTTAACATAAGAAAATGTTTGAATAATCGTGTTATTATCATCCGTAATAACCCTGGAACAGAATATTATGGCTGCGGCGCCAGTGCTCAATCAAATTAATTATCTCATCGTGTCGTTGTTCAGCTTGAATAGCGCAGCGTGATAATAAACGTCTAAATTTTGTAATAAGCACTTGAAGGGTGGCGACAATTAAGAGGATTACGGATTTATATCTGAATAATTAAGACAATTTTCGTTCGCGAGCAAAGCAACAAGTCTGGAAAAATGCTTAATGCCATTTCGACGATTTGTTGACATTTTATTTTGCTTTCAGTCAGGCGGGCGAACGAACGAAGAAGGTATTATTCTGAATTATTTACTGAGAAAACGAATTTTAATAAAGGACATTCGATATTCTTGATGCTATATTTGAGAAGTCTCTGAAATAAAAGGAAATACTTTGAAATAATAATGTGTACAGTGTGATCGTTTACTCAAATACTGTAATGGTGGCACTTGTGCATCTTTGTATTCTCTGTAGTAAATATTCCGTAGAATGATTTTGCAAATTAAATTATTAAACATTTTTTTAATTATTAGTAAATAGTAGCAATAAAATGTAATCAAAGGAATTATAAGCAACTAGTAATAGAAAAAGTAGAAAAAACTAAAGCTTTAGTTTTATTTCTTAAAAGTCTTGTTTATGACAGTACGTATCCACTCATCTTATGATCCAACTGATAAAATCTTCCAATCTAGCTAATGTCTCAATATCATAACTTCTGTTATACGGTCTTTCTAAACTCCGCAGAAAGAGTTCCCTATCATTGATATTATAGATTCTCCTGCATATAATTTGTCTAGATATTTTCTTATTTGTCTTAAATACTAAAGTGATAAGATTTCATTCTATGCTGCAAATTTGAGTTAGTGGGTTGAGTAATTGGCCCACAAGAGTTCAATTCCTAGTAAGCTACACTTCGACAATTTATCATACACGAGCCACTTGTGGGTGCTTTGAGCATTGGGAGGCTCTTAACCAGTGCAAACATACTTACTTATAGTTCTTCATACCACTAGATCTTTGGCTATTTCCAAAAATTAGCCTTTAGGAGTCTCCTTTTTCAGAATGAACAACAAGCAAGCTAAAGTCCTGTTCTTAAACAATTGGAAACTTTTCCCGTGGTAGTTTTGCTAAACCTAAAAGCTGTTGAGTAAACGAAATATGACATGTTCAAGTTTCTACTAAGCCAAATCTCTATATCTGTTGATTTTAAATTTTGTATTTTTCTCTGTAGCAAAATCTCGATTGAAAAACAGCAACCGTATTACTATGAAACTACAGCCAACGAATGATGAGGGATAAGAACGTTCAAGCATGGAAATTCAAGCTGTAACCATACCTAATACAAAATTCTCTTAACTCAAATTTGATATGGTCCAAGCTCAAAAGTAATCAATCAGTTACAAGCCTAACACTGTAACCTCTTGGCTAGTAGATAATTCAGTTTGGCATGTCTTAAATTGTATTCTATCAAGCCTAGATTCTTCGTAAAGAGAGAAGTAGTGCTCTTCAAGTTTGCATATTCAGAACACAGAAAAGATGTTTTAAATGACAATAGCCTCTCTCGCCAAAGATTTGGGGCAGCCAGTATCAGCTTCCAACCACCGCTACCTACCTACAGAATATTTTCTAGGGATCATACACTAACAGTTAGTTTCCAGCTGTGTCATTGCCTTGAATGGTTTTTGCCTTGGAGCAACAAAAAACTGGGCGATCTGCAATACCAGTAGTGTTGATCTGGCTCACCTGGTGTAGCTTCAGTTGCACTTTTACTGCTGCAAAACATGTGGGAGAATGATTGGGGTTCCAATAGATTATTCATTCACTTTATTTTCGGAAGTTATTAGTTATGGCTATATACCACTGCTGATGCTTTTTTAGAAATGATAATAACCATGGTACAAACAAACTACATATATTAAGAGCGGAGCCAAATGGGCCGAATTGTTCATTTAAATTTTTGCTAATAGATTTTCTTTTATCCAAGACAATTCAGGTCCGGGTTCCAAGTGTGCCTATCTCTAATCCAGATAAAATTGATGTGCTTTTGAAGTGTTGAGTGCATTCACTATTGTCCAAATGTTATGGGATAAATATGATAGTTACTACACACGACAATGCGAAGTGAAGCTACTATGGCAGTGCACTCAGACGGGAACAACTGCCGGTTACATACCTCTCATAGACTAATTAAGAAAATTGATGCCGAATCCAAACTGCTGGTTCCAGATTTTTCTCCACCATTGAAAAAAAAAGATTGTAGTAAAATATAAGATTTCCACGTGTTCTCGAATTGAAAAACGCAAATGCCATTTTAAAGAAATTTCTATCTGCTTCTTGTTTTACGTTTAATTAATCCAAGGTGTCAAAACTAAATTGACTAAGAATTTTAGAGTTTAAAGATTCTTTTGAAAATTATATACGCATTCTACTTCTGACCTTATCTGGTCTTATAAATAGGTCCTGTGTGATAAGATGCACCTATACTATTATTGTTTGGTCTACCACTGGAAGGGCAGTCTATCTCAGCCAACCCCATCCTTTGGAACCAGACTGCAGATGGATGTTTAGACACTTTTCTCTAAAGCTCTATATATTTACAATTCTGGCCGTAGCTGTGTTGTCGTACATAAAGCTGAAACTCGTCTATTACATTGAAAACATCTTCATCGGCTAAATACTTTAGAGCGTGTGTGGCAGGTGGACAGATATGCCAAGTACCAGATGCAGCTTTTTTTGTCAACAAAAACATTCAAAAAAATGCATGAAGCTTAATAATGAAACAAGTGCCTGACTAGAAAAATAGAATACGTTGATACTTGCCTAATTTCTTTGTAACATTCTGAGTGAAAATGTATTGGTCATGGTTTTCTGTGTCGAGTTTGTAAGGTTTTTCGATTTTTCAAAAATTTGTCATAGATGATACGATGACATTTGTATCATGATCTTTGAACATCCATGAACCTGCACCGATTTTCTCTCTGAAACTTTCAGAATCGTGTCAGTTCCACACAACATCCAGACCTACATTCATTTCTAATCTAGTGCGGCTAATACATTCTTAGCACATTCCCCAAATCATTGATACGAATGAGAAGTTGGGGCTTCTTGTATGCTCCGAGCTAGCCCATATCGAAGACTGTTGGTCAATAAAATTAGTTCTTATGGTTGAAAAACTCATTGAAATTTTCATTCATGTGTTGGCATGCTGGTGAGCCAGTAAGCTTAGCCTTGCTCAGAGTAAATGTCTTCTGATTTAATGTGTCAGTAACATATCGCGAACAGTTCACAAGGCTCTCCTTCAATGTATATCGCCGTATAAACAACATCAGAAGATGCTACTCGTGTAGTGTTCACATTGTACAAATGACACATTATTATGATATTTATGGACTTTCTTGGGGTACTTTGAGACGTACAGACACTTCAGACGTCTGTTCTATGATAACGAAACAATAGTTCGAGTCAAAATACCAACTATGTGGATCTAATAGTTTATGACCTATGACTACCTTTATAAGATTTCCCTGCTAGGCATGCAACAGATTATTTCTCCTGTCTGAATAATTGTCGTTGTGGATCCCCTTGTAATCTGTTTGAGTCACTTCCTTGCACAGTCTCTTCTCAATTTTTGAACGAGCGATATCTACTCTTCTCCAATTCTTTGTCAGCCTTGACCTCGACTAAGTTCTTCCAAAGTACTTACTTTTGTACTGTTAATATATTTTTTTGTTTAGCCTTTGCTAGGTCTTCTCGACGTCAATATTATTGGGCTGCCAAAAAGTCTGAAAGCATTTTAATTCGTTTTTCTTTTACCTTGACATCGATTGTTTCTCTACGTCTCTTAGGCATTGCTGATGTTTGATGTTTACCGTCGACTTTTCTTTGTGTCTCATTCTCTCCTATAAAAGACTGCAAGTCGGGTTTCCGATTTTAATAATTATTCCTTAACAGTATTTGAAGATCTTTCAATGTGCTTGCTGCAGATTTTGTTTTTGTCATTAGTGTGCTATAGTCTCAGTTTGAAGAATTAGCAAAAACTTGTAATTCTATTAAATGGAAAGGTTACTCATACGTTGATGTTAGTAAATCCTTTTGGCTAAGTCCAAATGTCACACATTAATAGAACCTTATTTTTAATAGCTACTCATATTCCGTAATTTGTGCATTAGAAGATTAATTACATTCGAGTGAACTTTTTTATGTGGTTTCTAAAGATTGTGATGTTTGTTAAAATTCTTTTTATGTCATCACTTAATCCTTTTAGTACCATCATTTTTATTACTCTCGTTTATTTAATTCCTTCTCATTATATTCGTGTGTACATTATTCGTCTTCATTTATTCGTCCATTGCTGTATATCTTCCTTATTTGAAAATCCCTCAGGAAATTCCATGACCTTTTATATTTGCAACTGTCAAGGAAACACAGAAAAAATTAATTTATTCCTATTCGAGAATACAATATAAAGCACTAATTTGGAGAAACGATTTAGAAAGAATTTAAGCAAATATTTGATTTTTATGAGAGGGAAAGTACCAGATCCGCAATAAATTGGGATTAAAAATTAAGAGTTTTTCGTGCTCGTTCGTAAAAAACGCTTGGTAATTGAAACTACTAATTTGTGAAAGTTATCTCTCTGGTTTTCTCATTCAAATAAAAATTATTTAATTTAAAACGTATCAAAGAATCGGTTCAAAAAAGTTCAATTACTGAAAGCGAAGGCAAGAAACATTAATCAAAACCCAGATAATAATCAATCATACATAGCTTGAAACAACATTTATAAAGCTTCTGTATTGTACCTTTTCCATCATATATCGTTATAAAACGTAACCTGTAAAGAAGGAAAGAGAGAGAGAGAAAGATACCCGAAAGCTATTTTGCCGTAATGTAACGGAGAACAAACGGTCAAGGTTAAAATTAACCATCAAAATTGTCCAGTAATAGCTTTAGCTTTCATCTCTCTTAACTTTTTTAGTCCATCTACGTATAGTGGTCAAGGTGGCAGCAGATCGAGACTTGCTCTACCACTTTCCACGAGCTGACTCTCACTCGAAGATATATACCTACTACGTATATGTATAACTAATTTACGTGCACAGGTCAGCAGTTAGTCTTTTTTAAAAATTTTAATACGTCATCTCCAACCTTTTCCCCTCATGTATACTTAAAATCTTAAAATGGCCATTAGCGTAATTGTTGTTTAATTTTATCCAGCCCCATTTCGTTATGGCAATTAGATAAAATTAATGATTTGTTAGGTCCTGGCGGACAGGGCAAAAACTCGTGTCTATAACTAAGAATAATCGAGCACAAGATTGATTATCTACTAGAAAAGTTATCGATACACAGGTTCATTAAAAATATGAAATAAAATATTTTTATTCCATAATCAGTAAATATTGTTTGTGGGCATATGTAAATATATTCGGATGGGGAGGATTACTTTATTTTTATTTTCTTTCCATTCCTAAAAGTACAGAAATGTGGGGTGTAATTTAGAAGTTGTTTTTTGAGAACAAATGGAAAATTTAGATTGAAGAAATTCTTAAATACGTTTCAAATTTATTTTTTCCATTTTCTTTGGGTTTTACGTTTTATATTGTTGGTGTAACTGTAAACTTGTTTTTTATTGTAATATGAGATGAATTAATAAATATACTAAAATCAAAACGTAACCTCAAGTTGAACAAATTTAATTAGCACTTCTTTTATATAAAAAGAAATGTATTTCTGATTTTGGCATCTCGTTCAGTAAAGGTTTAACAGTCCAGAAAGTTTCCATTTTCGAGTTAAAAATAAATTCTTTCAACATAAAATCAGCCTGGTAATTTCTTCTATTTAGCTTTTTAAAGTAAAGTTAGCTTTTGTATTGTTTTGTATTAATTAGTTTCTCATTTTATATATTTTTTTATATCACGTGTCTTATTAAAGACGGAACATACGCCTTTTCTTATACTATAAGATTTTTTAAACAAAGCTTTGATTGTGTTATGAATTCATTAGACAACAATAATGATATTTGCAGTTATAAAATATTATTATAGAAATGTCTAAAGAAGAGTAAATTTTTTACTTCATGAGAGACACTCTACAGAACTATACTATATTTTGTGAATTAAACCATCCCATAAAAGTAATATGGATTGGGATTGAAACTGAAATTAGTTGAGTTAGCTGTGGTAGGATTAGAATTTTAGTCCAAACCTAAACTCGCGTAAGTGTGATCCACTTGTATCAGAAAGCCGAAAGAACATCAAGACTGAATTTGGAACTTTCACTCCAAAACTCTGGATGCTTACAAAAGATAACAAATGGGTTGGTTGAAGTGTTTTGAACAGAGAAGTAATTTAGAAGTGTTTGAACTTCTAAGCTGGTTTTATGTAGACTTTAGCAGAAAGAAAGAACTTAACTATAATAAATCCAAAGGATTTGTACAGTTTTTGGCTTTTGGTTCTTTGGTTGACTTCTGTGACTTTGGAACATAACCCATTGGCACTCTTACCAAGCTTGTGCAGGTTGTTAAGGTTGTAT
>VTPC01006852.1:47447-78718 GCA_011009095.1 Ignelater luminosus | reverse complement strand
AAAAGTCGAATCCCAATGGTTCGTGATTCCACGCTCAAGGAAAAAAAAGGAAAATTAAACAATTTTTTTCTTTAACAACAGGGAAGCGGAACAACATTTACCCATCCCCTGCTAATCCAGAAATTCAAAATTATTACACCCTTTAACGGAAGCAAAGTAATCAAAGTAGTTATAAACTTCAATCTTTGAAATAAATATACCCGGCGTTTCACCTGCCCTAAAAGTAGTGAAATACGGAAAATGTTTCAAACTGAAATTAAGAGAAATATGAACGGAGACTAATAAAATTCGTAACCCAACATTTTTAATTACAATGTTTTATGATCAAGGGTTTTTTTTCTTCTACAAAATTAAGAAACTACGGATATCCCTGAAAGCGCAAGCAACTAAATCTTATGTAATGGGAAAAAACAACAAATGACCGTTACAAGATACAACCTAACAAAGATAAGTGAAGATAAGAAGCAATACACAAACCAACTGGTTTGTCTAAACAGAGAAAATAAATCATTCGACCAATAAATAACAATTTGAATAATAGGCAACTCTAAATGTTACAAATATATCTAAGCAGATTATTTGGAATTTTTCCAAGCAATGCTTCTCAATATTATCCATTTTTGAAATAAAATATTTGAGTTACTTAGCAATTTGCAGTCTTTTTTCGTGACAAGTTAAAACATACTTTGATGTCGTAAGCCTTACCAGAGGCGTTTTTAAAGCTTTGAATGAGCCACGTTTAATGTCAGGAAATAATAAAAGAAATGAAAGTAGAATCTAATTACGTTTACTTAGAGAAAGAAGTTCTCTTTGGCTTTCCTTTTTTATTTTTAATGATCAGGAAGTAATTCAAGGTGTATTTAAATTTAGAGATAGTCACTTTTCAAGATTTAATGTGTTTTCTTGATATTTCAAAAATGATATGACTTTTCTGGTGTGGTCTTGGGGATTTCAGTTTTCTACCGCTAGTCGCATCCTAATTTTGATTTTTCTCCGATTCGGGAGATCCGATCGATCCTATTTAGCAAGAAAATGTTGCGTTTGCATTTTATTGTGAGATGTATCGTTTTCGAGTAGTACTGAATTTTCTGAAATATTTAAAACTGATAGTTTAATGATGAGATTTTTTGTTTTTTAGTGACTCTGACAGAACGTGAGATACTAAAAAATTATTTTGTGTATATAATTAGTTATTTTACAAACTTTTGTATGCAACAATGCTATTACCCATTAATCAGATTAATGTTAAAACCGTTGATGTATTAATTTGAAAGAATTTCATATTTAACATCATTTAAGATTCTAATTTATACTTGAAATACCCAATATGAACATATAATAATAGAGTGAGTTGAATTCCAAGTTTTAATAATTTTTGCATGCAGGAGTATATTAAGTTGCCTATTATAACAACAATTATTGTAAAATGTGATTTCCTCTCATAGCCTTTGAATAATATTTTCACAGAAACTTTAATTGTAGTAAATTACAGTATGTACCACATACAGTATGATTATATTATAATAAATGCAGTCGTTCAATGTAATTTTGTGGAAGTGGCTGTTTTCTCATTTCAAACATTATTTTATTCAGCAACTTCCTTCCTTTTGTACATGAAGTGATTACATTAAATATACCAGGTACGAGGTTTTTGACAATAAATAAACATTGTGCAATAATAATAGGTTAAATATAAAAAATATTATTGTCTTAGTTTATATTTAAAAAACTTTAATTTACATTTTTTAAAATGTAAACCTCAAATTTCTCACGTTTTCGGCTTTCACTTTTACACTCTATTTAACAATTTTATTATTCTCTTCTTGATAATTAACACCACCCAGCGAAAATTAAATAACAAACTGACAACATGCAAATGATGAAATTTTCAGATTCACCGATGAGATGAAGTCCTACAAACATTGTTGGGCTTTTCTGTTAGAGTCGCTCGCGAGAGATTGTGGAAAACTTCCGCGGCCTTTAGATCCAACTATTTTTAAACGAGAATCTCTTTCTATTTAAAGATTCAAAAACAACGCGTATTCAAAACACAGCTGTTTGATGGTTTCTTATTTTGCAACGGAAGTGCGATAGGACCAAAAATTGCATGTTTATTGCTTGTTTACATATTATTATGATATTTATTATCTATGGACGACCAGTAAGCACATTTCTGGCGTGAATTAGTTGTGATTACCGCCTGGCTTAACATACGTTAGACTCGTATGGAACTCTTTACGTGAATAGTGAATGCTCTTGTATATACGTAGTTGTGTGTGTAAGGAAAAAATTAGAAATTATCCATTTTGTGCAGGTGAGTTCAATTTAAATTTGTGTTACGATTTTATAAAAGCTAGACGTGATAGATAATGAAGATTTTGCGTTCAAAATAGGTATGATGGAAGGTTAATTCAATTTTAGCTCCTTTTAGTTCCTACAAAATAACAGTTTTGTACTCTGTTTTGTTTTACATATTAATGAGATTTTGGCTAGTAATATCCCAAGTAATATATACAGTTTGATTTTGGTAAAACCGCTGTAGGGGTGTATCAAGATAAAAATTATATATTAAACTAAAATTAAAAGAAGTGATTCGTATAATTAAAATTATTCACTCAACATCGTGCGTAACTTATTTGCAAGCAATTACTAAAGTAACCTTTCATAAAAACATATAAATCCTTTTAAATGGTAAACGGAGAGGTGTGTCACTAATGATAATTTTTAAGTATAATTCTCAATTATGTAAATATAATTTCAATACGTCGTCGGAGATAAATATTCAATGATAACAATACAGTTCTAAGAAGAAACAGTAAGAAGGTGAAAAATAATGAAGTTTCCCAAGTTTCAGTAGGTTTTATTAAGAATTCTCGTGGGTTAATTGGTTTTGAGTGAATCACGAGATAGCTTAAATGATAATTTTCTTCCGTCATTTGTAATATGTGTATCCTAGACAGAAGTTTATGTGTTTGTAATATTATCACACGTCTTCAGGGTCACTTCCTAATCTTTATTTTTATTGATGTAATTTTATTGGAAAAAATGGAATATTAATATTATATTTTGCATTGCAAAGTGTATTAATAATTTATAACGATTTCGTCGTACCGATCCCACAATCACAAGACAATAGGTACCAGGTTAAACCTATGTAGAAAAACAACTTATCAATTCATTACTTTCAATTGTAAATAATATTTTAATTTAATACAAATGTGAGTCATAGGTTTTACGTTTTCATTAAATGTTTTTATTGAATAAAACAAAAATAACAACGATTTGTGCTACTTCTAAGAATAAAACAGTTGATTATTATTAATTTTGTATTAGGAAACCTTTGTGGAGTAATCACTTTGATTAAAAGAAGAAATTCGATACTCATAGCTTTGATATTTCAATCTTGAGAAACCCAAAACCACTTATTAAATAATTTATAGACTTCATTAATATAATATAACCCACAAATATCTTTTTGTCTCCAAAGATTCCTTTTGGGTGAATCAGGTGCTCACTTTTCAATGTACATTATTTGCATGCAAATTTCTTATTTAATTAAATACTAAATAATACTTTATTTCAAGATGGCGCCGGAGAAAGGTCGCATTTGTTTATACTGCAAAAGTAATGGTCCTAACTGTAAAGTTTGTGGTGTGATCATCCATCCTAAATGTGTAGAACGCTTAAATGTTAAGGTCCTTGAAGAAAATGTATTGTGCCCTGATTGTGATAAGAAAGATTGCTATAACTTAAATGAAGCTGATAATGCCAGTACTCAATGTGCACAAATAAATTCAAAAGCATTTACTTATGAAATAATTTCATTTTTGAAAAGTGGTGAGTTCCTAGATATTATTAATAATATTGTTAAGGAAGAAACAAAAATATTACAGCGTGAAGTAGCATATCTAAGAGATCAGATTGATAATTTGAAATCGAGCAACATTGACTTAGTGACATTGGTTTATTTGCTAACAAACAAACTACTTCTTATGAACAAATCAAAGTTAATTCTTCTTCTGATAAACCTTCCGTTACTGCTAATTACGCTTCTGTCGCTGCTACTAAAAAGATTTCGAAGGTGGAAAACGCTACAGCTGTGAATGGTTCGTCTGATATACATGTTAACTTATCGCAGCAATACCATGAACCGGCCAGAATGGTTTCCAATTTTAATAATAAAACCTCTCGTAATAAGTTAATTATTGGCTCTGGTACTACGAATTCACAATTAGATGAGGGCTTCACCGCAGCAGCAAAACAAGCCCGTAGTTATGATGTACACGTTACAAGAGTTAATCCAAATGTTGATAAAACCAAGATCGACAATTATGTTACTGATAAATTAATAAAAATGTCAGATAATGAAAAAACCAGTTTATTGAAAATCAAGGTTACTCGTCTAAACGCTAAATATCCTGAACACTACATTTAAGGTCACTGCGGAATCGTCTTATTTATCGCATTTACTTAATGCATCTTTTTGGCCACAAGGTGTTGCTGTTCGGAAATTTTATAATGCTCCCGTTCATCAGAAATTAAATAATGATAAAAATTTTCAAAGGGCAATTCCTACGAAGCATCCGACATAAACATATTTTATCAAAATGTTCGTGGTCTTAGGACAAAAGTTAATGAAATATTTACTAGTGTATTAAGCGAAGATCACACTGTGGTTTGTCTCTCCGAAACATGGCTTAATGGGGAAATTAACAGTTCAGAGATATTTGACGGACGTTATAATGTTTTTCGTCAAGACAGGAATCCTAAAACAACGAGCAAAGAACGGGGTGGTGGAGTTCTTATCGCAGTCAAAAAGAGTTTGTCATCTTTTCTAATTAATCTTGATGTAAAAGATCGGGAAGAGATATGGACTTGTGTTCATCTTGCTAGTAAAAATCTGATAGTGGGAGTTGTTCATTTACTACCAAATTCGGATATTTCTTTATATGAAGGTCATCTTCAATTAATTTCGGAGATTACCATAACTTATCCTGATAGTATCACTTGTGTTTTAGGTGATTATAACCTACCAAAAATCACATGGTATTGTGATAATTTCTGTGATGCTGTATGTGATACTTTAATTCCAGTTAATGTACACTCTAAGATAGAAGAAATTGTTTGTGATAATTTTGCGTTTTATGGTTTTTTTCAAAAGAATTATATTTGTAATGCTAATAATGTTATCTTAGATTTAGTATTTTGTAATGTGGATTTTGTAAATATTTATCAATGGCCACATTTAACTAAACCTGACATAAATCATCCTTCTTTTGTATTAAATGTAAAGAATTGTTCTCAGTCAACTCTTACCAATGGTGAGATATTTTATTTAGACTTTAAGAATGCACCATATGAGTTGATTAATAATCATTTAGACAATCTTGATTGGAATATACTAAACAATTTTAGTTCAATTGAGGAATCTGTTAATATTTTCTACGACATTATTAATTCTGTTATATCTTTATATGTTAAGTTAAAAATAGTGCCAATACAAAAGCAGTTTAATTTTCCTAAATGGTTTGATGATAGTACGAAATCTTTAATTATTGAAAAGAAAATCGCTCACAAACAATTCAAACAGTCCAGATCTCCTATAGATTACAATATATTTAAGGATTTAAGAAATAAATGTAAAATTCCTATCGATAACTGTAGGTTAAATAACTTAAGAAGCATTGAGAATAATATTTTAGAAAATCCTTAACACTTCTGGCATTATGTTAGATCTCAAAAAGGAGATAATTCTTTACCTAATTGTATTAGATATGAAAATTCTGTGGGTTATACACCGATTGAAATCGCCTCTTTATTTGCAAAGTACTTCCATTCTGTTTATTGTACCTATGATACTTATAAAAGTAAACTTTGGGATAATAATTTAAAAGAAATTGTCGATCTTTGCAATTTAAATATATCTAGAGAAGATATTTTCAATAAAATAAATTCTCTAGATGCTAATTCTAAAGCTGGTCCAGATAATATTCCTGCAGTCTTCTTGAAGTGCTGTGCAAACAACTTAGTTAAACCTTTGTGCATTTTGTTTAATAATTCTTTGAGTAGTTCTGTATTTCCTGAATTGTGGAAAAAATCAAACGTTTTTCCTGTTTTTAAAACGGGAGATCGTTTAGATGCTCGTAATTACCGTGCAATTAGTACTCTATCTGCAATTCCAAAAGTTTTTGAAGCCATTGTTACGGATAAATTGTTTCAATCCGTAAAAAACATTATAATTGATGAACAGCAGGGTTTTGTTAAGGGTAGATCTACGCTAACAAATCTTTTCTTATTTACCAATTATGTTCTGCATACTATAGAATTGGGTCATAACGTTGATTGTATTTATACTGATCTTAATAAGGCATTTGGCAGAGTCAATATTGAGCGCTTGATCTATAAATTAAGTAAATTAGGTTTACAAAACTCCTTGTTGTCGTGGATCTACTCTTACTTAAACATGCGAAAACAAAGAGTTGTCATCAATAATTCTACCTCCGAATGGTTTAACGTTACTTCCAGCGTACCGCAAGGATCCCATTTGGGACCAATTCTTTTTATTTTGTTTATTAATGATATAAATTATTCTATCAATTCCAGCAAATTTCTGCTATATGCTGGTGATTTAAAACGTTTTATTCGTACTGATGCTGTTGGTTCAGATCATTTGTTACAGGCTGATTTGGATTGTTTGACTTCGTGGTGTAGTGAAAATCATCTGGAATTAAATATTTCAAAATACAAATCTTTACGATTTTCTAAAAAGTTATCACCTGGTATTTGTACTTATTACATTAATAATATAGCAATAGAAAGTGTTACTTGCTTTAAGGATTTAGGTGTTATTATTGATGCATGTGTTAGTTATGATCAACATATTACAAATCTACTTAGCAGAGCCAATAGAATATTAGGATTTATTGTGCGTCAGTGTACTGATTTCACAGATTTAAGAATTTTAATTATACTATATACGTCTCAAGTTCGTTCACTTCTGGAGTATTGCACAATCATTTAGTGCCCATATTATATTACTTTAGTAAATAGAATGGAAGCAACACAGAAACGATTTGTAAAATTTTTATGTTACAAGTACCGAATTGATTACTACGGTTACAGTTATAACGATCTTTTACATTACTTTGGCCTATCTTTATTGCATGTGCGCCGCAATTATTACGATTTATGTTTTTTGTTTAAAGTATTTAATGGATTTGTTAATTGTTCTCAAATACTTCAATGTTTTTCTTTGAACATAAAAAAAATACCAATTTACGTAATTTACCAATTTTCAATATTCCTTTCCATCGAACTGCGTATGGTGCAAATTCTCCTCACTGTAGAATATGTCACTTAGCATGTACACATGATGATTTGGAATTCTTTGGTATTTCCTTTAACAAATTCAAGTGCTCCTTAAGAAATGCACTAAATATGTAGCAATATTTTATATTTATATTTATTCTACATTACATTATGTATATGTAGTTATTTTGGTTAATGTTTTAATAAGATTTGTTTGTAAATGGATGTCCATTAATAAATTATTATTATTTTTAAATAGGACTATACCTATCACAAGCAAGTCATACTTGTTCCAAAAAATTGTATAGAAAGATTTTGTTGCTTGACTGCACTACCCTGAATTTCCGGAGAGGTGAAAAGTCTGTTAGAAACTTCTTTCCAATAGCTGTCGTTACAAAGGCTGAGAAGCACCATGATACATAGGCATTTTTAAAGCTTTAAGGAGTAAATGTGCAGCATATCGTTGTGTTGTACAAATCGACTCTATCATTAGCAGGAGAAAGTATGGCAAAGTATGTGTTAGCGCCAGTTCTTCTCAATGGCAATGACATAAAAGCTTTCAGTCACAACAAAAAACTTATACATAGTTGCTTTTTTGTGTGTTTTGAAACAAACATTATGGTTTATAACTAGCTAATTAGAATTTATGGCATTATGATTTAGTGAAGAAAGAATGAAATCTACATAGGCATACATATATCTTTCTTGAAAGACAGCAAAACACTTCATACCTTTACATAGAAAAAGTTATGAGAGTTAAAAACTGACTTTCTAAGAGCTGGTTGTACCAAGTTCAATTATAGTTCAAAAATAAACTCTAAACTCGGTTTAACTGCGTGAAAACTACTATTTGAATCAATTAATTTGAAAATCCTCCTATTAACTAGTCAATTCCAGACAAAATTAAAATTATGCTGGTACCTACAACCCCACATAAGTGTATGAAATGAAAAGGAATCACTGCAACCGTCCAAAGTAATACGAGCTAATGACATGAAATGCAACAATGCTTGATCCGTTCTCCGCTGTGTGCTTTTTTATTTGATACCTTTAAATGTATTACATTAATATCCTTACAATCTACAGTCGTCTTTCTAGTAAAACAATCTTCTATTGCCATATTTGCGCATCTGTTCTCCCTTATTACCATGTTATTTTGCAATGACTACTTTCAGTTTCAAGAAAGCCTTTCCGCTATCAAAGGGTTTGTTTTGCTTACTGTATCCTTCGTCAGATTCCTACCTTTGGAACTTTCTTATCCTTAATTTGTTCGTTTTTGAATTTCATATTTCTATTTAGCATTTTTTTTCTATACTTAATGTAAGATATTCTTGCCCTTTAAATCTGGTTCATCTTCAGCTTGTTGTATTTTTATTGATCTTTTTTGTATTTTTTATTCATTTTGTCCAGCTTTGTTTTCTTCTAGCTACCTTGTATTATTTATCCTGTTCCAAAACGTAAACATTCTCTAATGATTACGCATAAAAGAATAAATTTTTAAACCTACCTGTTCTTGTGTTATGTTTTTATTTTCTTTTAACCAAATCAATTGTCCTTCTGACACTCTCAAGGTAGATGGGTGTCGGACAACTCTATTAAATCTCGAAGAAAACAAAGACAAGATTCCAAGCCTGCAGTTAATTCAGAATTTAGAAGAGATTAACACAAATATTTACCTACCTAATTAAAAGGACGCAACTGAATTTTTGTTGTAAAACCAGAAGCCTTTGTCGCAGACAAGACAAATTGAAAACTGAATGCAAAATAAAACTTACAAATATTTTTTGTAAAATTGTTACACAATAATAAAGGATTAAATTTGATTAGTGTTATCAAAAGAAATTAAACCACTAACGATAACGTAACCCAATACGTAATATAAAAATTGAATCCAGTAACTTATTGATCAAATCTGATAGCAAATGATCGGGTTCAATTTTATAACAAAGAGCATTATTGTGTATTGTTTTTAAAATTAGTATTTCTTTGCAAATTTCGAAGAAATTTATGAATAAACCATCAAATTTAAAACATAAATGCTATCTACAACGGTAAACAGTGCAGCAAGCCGTACAAATTCCCACTATTCAATACAAATAAAGTCGTGCAACTAATTTCCTTTTTCAGGAATTTTATTTTTTCTGTTTTTATCTTGGCCTCTTTTTCCTATGGTTTCTTATTTTGCTTTTTGTTGAAAGTGAAAACCTTCCAGTAAGAGGCTTTTGTGTTTTAATTATTCCTGGTAGAGGGTTTTATTGTGAAAGTTGTATAGAAGACACACGGCCGATAAGTGTCCTGGAATCTCTAACATACAAAGGCTTATAGCATAGTGATAAATTAGGTTTGTTGCTTGTTTATAGTTCTCTCCTTGAATTTTGCTGACCCGTCTCGACCTACGTAGAAGTTCGAATTCGTTAGTGGTAGGTACAGCCGATAAAGAAAATCAGCTGTTGTATCATTCTTTGGTGTAGTGTGAAATAGAAAGTCATGAAGTTTCTGCCCTTTTTGAAACGATTCAAGGCAAATCAACAAGCACCAGCAAAACACATCATTTATCGAATTTACAGCATCAAGATTTCAGATCGTTGCGCAAAGCACAACTTTTGCTGACAAAACCATCATGAACAAAAATTCAAAGAAAAGGCTAGACGAAAGAGTAGGAATGACATTGGCTCCTAACCGACTTGGAGAAAGTACAAATATGAGTGTGTTGAAAACTTTTTGAAGATGAAGTAGATGAAAAAGGGAATGAAATGTTCAAATTGACTTTGTTTGCATTCCCTTAGCCAAGTCTAACTGTATTTATATTGCTACAATATAGATATCTATGTAGTATATGGATCATTGTATTTTTCTGTAATTTCCGAATAACTGGATGATAAATTTTGAAACTTGAGATCAGCATTATTAAACTTTACCGCCATTGCTCGTTGTAAGCTAATTCATGCTTGATTTAAGCTTGAAATACACTTACAGGGTTGACATATGTAACTTACTGGAAGCTGGTAAAATAAGCTTGACACATGCTTAACATATAAGCTTATTTCAAGCATGCTGCATGCTTGCAGGCTTGCTAGGCAAGCTTGTCGTAAGCTTGCAAAACAAGCTTATCATGTGGTAACTAGGAAGCTTGATACAAGCTTGATATAAGCTTTCAGGCTTGTCAAGGCAACCTTGCATCAAGTTTGCACCCTTGTCATGGCAAGCTTACTTCAAGCTTATTTGAAACTATTTTTGCTATACGGCACCTATTTTGTGTTTAAGAACAGAAATCAGAGCAACTTTTCTGGTTATGTTCACAAAAATATCTTTGACTTTTTATTTATTTTTATTACCAGCTTTTGATAATTCTTCTCAGCGGATATAAAATCTTCATAACAGATAACTCTATAGAATCTTTACAAGTTTGAGGTTTAGTACTGAAACATAAACTTGACTTTTGATGAATAACCTTTGTCGATGCTGCTGGTTCATAGGAGCACCAATTCTACCAATGCTGCACTGTTACAACAGGTTAGATACAATGTAAGAATATCTACTTTTAAGAAAGGAGAATATAAGGGAAAAATTGAAAGTATTCAAATCCAAGAAAACGAAAACATTTTTCGAGTCTTGCTTTTGCAAAAATTTGTTTGTCCAAAATTTAGTATCACTATTTATTTTTGTTAAATGCAAAATGCTTGCTACACGGTTACTTCAAAATGATATTTATTTCTTTGGTTATTCTTTACAAGGTTTTATTGGCGTTTCTCAAATCGTTCGAAAACATCGATACTTCTGTGTTGACTTTTCAAACACGCCTAAAAGGTGTTTTTAGTTGCTTCATACATGTATCAATTAGAACATCGTGTTAATATTCATCTTGACAATTGTTATTTAGGGTATAGTTTTTTTATCTTTGCATATAGGTTTGGTTTTTCATTTTATGAGTTATCTGACTTTGTTTTTGCTCTTCCTTTTGATTATTTCTCTTTCATTTTATTCTAATTTTAATATTTTACTATTTGTACAAAATAATTTGGCACCTTTACATACTTATTTATAGAGAGACCCGGTGGCCTCTAGCTGGGACCCGGACTCACCCTGACACATAGTAATTGTTACAGAAGCAATCATGAATGCCTTTAAGTCTGCGTAGAATATAGAATTCTGCGAGGATATTGTGCGAATATCAAAAGACGTATAGTAGAGGTCAAAATGTTGTTATTTTGTTTATGGCAGCTGATCACCTGAGATTATTCTTTCATGGCCTCTTAGACTCCCTGAGTTTTCGCCAATTGAACGTGTCTGAAACATGTTAGGCCCTAAGATTGAATAATGTACATCACCTTCCTAACACTAGTTGAAACTCGACATGAGCTACAAGTAACCTTGAATGATTTACTGAAAAAAAAATTAAGCAGCTCATTACTGAAGAACTTTGTTAGTAAGTTATGGTTTTTTACTATTGATTTTATCATCAATTGTTTTTTACATTACATATGTAAGCCATTATGTTATTAGTATTTGAGCATTGTGGGTATTCTAGTTCTAGTTGTTTCACTTTCTATAAAAATTAAATATGACCCAAAACTTCGAATTCTATATATTGAGCGCTTATGGAACTTCGTATAGAAACCAACATTTTATGCCAGACCATTGAACAGACCACTTGACACTGCAAATTCTGTAACGATAGACGCCATGTTCACACACATATCTTTTCTAAATAACATCAATATTCTCATCTTCAAGTCATTCAAGGATTACACAAGTCTTCGAAATGTCGGACACTGTTTCCAAATGTTATTCATACATTCAAATTGAGGACAGCCTCATCTCATTTCCGAATAGGTGTTATTAAGATACTGGTAACTATTAAAATACCACTGCGTCTATTTTGAGTCTCTTCTCGAGCTAGTAAAGCTAATTTACTTAAGCCAGAACGTTTTAAGCACAAACATGCCCTCCTTTATCTTAGCTTCGCCGATTTTTGGAAATTTTTCTTTTATGTACTGAAAACCTCTTTCGCCATGGTTCATACCTTTTACAAAATTTTTTATCAGCTCTAACTTTATATGCAAAAGAGGCAAATAGATGTTGTTTCTATTCACAAGGCTTTCATGTAAAATATTTCTCCCACAACTATCTGCCTACTTGGCCAACTTTTCACAATATAATGCTGCGATTCAGCACGACTGTCCCACTCGCACAAAAAGCAACTGTATTTTGTAAATCCCAAATGCATTCCTAATAACAAAGCTATAACTTTCAAATCTCCACAGATTGTCCACGCGTATAGCTTATAGTGTACGCTCGTTAAAAGGCGTTTCATAAGATTCCTTTAGGTGAACTCAATATGCAAAGGGAACTGAAGGTAATGCATTGCCATTGTGCAATAGAACTGATTTCAAACTCAATTTAGATGCATCAATGAGCAGTCGCCATTCTTCTGGTTTGTGTTTACATCCAAGGGTTTCCATCAAACCGTCAACATCACTGTAGTAGGTAAGATTGTCGTCTATAGAAGAAAACTCAGACAACTTCTTTTTGCGGTTGCGAAAATGACTAATTTTGGTACTGTGTTCTAATAAATTCCACCTTTTCAATCTGGAGCCAAGCAACTTTGCTTTTGCTTAAGTTTAAATCACAAACTAAATCGTTTAGTTGTTCCTGTGTGATCAAATGTGGTTCAGTGGAATCTGAAGGAATAAACACTGGATCATTGCTAGAACAAAGTCGACATTTTCTTCATCTGATCCTTCAAATGTTTCTGATGGCACAGGAACTGGAAGATCAGTACAATGGCCAACGGGTCTTATTTCCAATGTTAAATTAGGATACACAACAGATTTTTTATTTTTTGCTGAGAAGCCTGCTATCTTTGTTATGCAAAAGTAACAGTCGGTTAGATGATTCATTTGTTCCCTCCATAACGTAGGTACTGCAAAGGGCAGACATACACGGGAACCTCTTATCTGTTGTCGAAGACGATTTGCACAAGAAACGCGACAAGTATGTGATGCCCATTGCTTATCTTGATCTTCAACTTGACATCTAAGGTACAGACAATAAGCTCTCCTTATTAGCCCAGTGAAACAGCGTTTTTGGTATTTAGCACATTTAGGAGACATGATTAATGTTTCTATAGTTATCATTCAAAACACAAAATATTTTCTTTGTTAAGCAGTGATAATGCAACTTTATAAAACTTCACTCGCTCTACAAAACAGTACTAACACTGAACAGGTTCATACATAAGTGATCTCACTTATGGAAAGTTGAAATAATATTTACAAATATTTATCAGAGTGACACACCTGTTGATGACATGTTAATAGCTTTCTAATATATCCGGAATGCAATTACCTCATTTCTCCATATCGCTAATACCTAATTACCTAATGTAATTATATTACGCTGTTTACTGGAACTTCAAATGCATATATTTCAAAAAATAAACGTGATAGAAAAAATCCGAAAGCAGATTTGAATTCAGAATGAAAAGTTTTATAAGGATTACTTAGTTTTGTTTAAGAACCAAAAACTCTGTTAATCAGTGTTATCTATCAGCACCAAACTATAAAGTATGTCCCTACACAAATTGTTTTCGCGATTCATAGCAATATGTTAATCTACCTCTGATAGAAACAAATAAAGTTACCAATTAAAAATCTCCCAAACTAAATCTTTAAGATGCAAAAACTATATTAAGCCTATTGATATACTAACAAAATACTGCACTATAGATAAGCAGAGAGATACTTTTATTAGTGTATAACTCAAGTATCAAATAACAACACAAAGAATTTTTCCCATTCATTGAAAAGATTCTCGAGACCTTTTGATTTCGGTCATTAAACCTTAGAGAATGTACTTCAAAAGATAAACTTAAACAAACAAACAAATATTCATTTCATGTTATTTTACAAAAACGTCTGCAGATTTTGAATGTATATACTCTAGTTAAAGTGCGTTTTCTCTTAAATATTAATTGTCAAAACAAGGTAATCATTTAATTAATAAACTAAATGTTTACTACACCTGAGTAATGGTTATCTAAATCTATTTTTAAAAATGCCTAGATCGATGTTTTTGTTAAAACCCAAAAACTATCCTTAACTTAAAAAAGAAGACTAAAAATAACTTTTCTGTTTATTAGCATTAAGTATTTATAGTTTTTTAAATTAATTAAATTCTTGCTGATTTAAATTAAATTCCCATAAATTTTATTATTGTTGTGTTTTTAATAGGTTTAACAGAATAAATCTTTTTTTTTTGTATTCATTTTAAAATATCTAAAAATAATGTTAATGAATTTCAACGTATTCGTTAAAATAATGATGAAAAAACCGTATCTTAGGTTTATACCTAGTGATTATTATTTTATAACCCCACTTTTGTTAATTGGAACTTTATTATAGGGTGCCATATTTTATTTGGAGATTCACAAAGTCGTAATTCTGGTTTGTTTGTTTACATTGTAAACATAATAAAGGAAAATTGGTTTATTGACGATCATGTAAATTTAACTGGTAAAAAGTTTCCAAAACAAAATATGTTTTAACTTGTCACAAGATGAGGTTGCATAACGACGAGTTATTAAAAGACGTCTCTCGCAAAATAATAAACTCAGAACTTTTCTCAATAGGGTTGATTCAAGAGTAAAATTGATATAGTTGAACTAAACAAGTGCGCAAGTTTTAAAGCAGAACTTGCTGGAACGTTGTTTAATTTTTCATGTGTTTGAAAAATAGTTCCGAAGGAAAATAATAATTAATAAGTACCAGTGGAGCTCGTTACCTAAATATGGTAAAAAATAGCTCTAAGTATGCTTTAAATGTTTTATGAATTTACTAACACTGACTACGTTTGTTGTTATAAAGTTTCAAATTCATTTGTTTCTTCAAAGATTCAAGATTACATTTCATCTCTTGCTATACATAGCATACGCTATTACATTTTATATACTAAGGTACAAAAAGTATTTTGTTCCATTCAGTATTAGATATTTTACAATTTTCATTTCTTACACTTTTTAATTATTTTTGAAATTAATTTATTAGAAATAATACTATTTACAATAATGAATCAATAGAGTAATAGTTTGAAATTCTCAAGATAATAGGTACCTGAAATTGGAATTTAAAATATTATTTTCAATATCTCCGCTAAGGGCTAAGAGGATTTATTAAATTAAAGTATAAAACTCTTTAGTAGTACATCGATCGCATCTTAAATACAAAGTACCAATTTCAAAAAGATTTTCCCAATTTTAGTAATCCTTAAATATACTCTACGCATATAACGTTAAAGTAGCAAAAAATTTTTACTTTTCAAAGATTGTTATTTTTGCTATAGATTGTTTGCTTAAAAGAAGAATATGAAATCATGAAATTGAATATTAAGATATAAGTAGAGTTTAATTGCACTTATTGTTATTAAGGAAAGTACGAATGTCCTTTTTTGGAAATTTGTAAATTGATCATGAAGATAATAAATCCTCAAAACATTTTACTCTTCCAAGCAACAATTAACTAGAACTGATCTTTATTCTTTTTTAACTTTCTTTTGACGTTTTTGAAAATCGTGGTGCCTCCACTTTTCTCCCTCCATGGTGATATCAACCAAGGATTTTCATACAATAGTAGACAAAGTAGGTTAAAACCTTATTTCCAAGGTATAAGAAGAAAAGAATA
The DNA here is from genome assembly GCA_011009095.1 of Ignelater luminosus. Classification (NCBI taxonomy): domain Eukaryota; kingdom Metazoa; phylum Arthropoda; class Insecta; order Coleoptera; family Elateridae; genus Ignelater; species Ignelater luminosus. The sequence goes on along the minus strand of VTPC01006852.1, from coordinate 62,732 downwards.
CGGTTCTGTGTTGTTGCACACATTATTGATTCATGTTTACATTCTTGGAAAAGAATCTTTCTATCTGAAGTTTTAGTCGTTATTGTTTTAGTTGCATTTACTAATTATTTCCGCAGACAGAGGCGGATTTAGGCATGGTCTTTATGGGCTGCAGCCCAGGGCCCCGTTCAATCAAGGAGCCCCTGTGCCGTCAGAAAAAAATAAAAATAACAATTTAAACTTTTCTAGGTATGGTTGGTAAAGTTGAGACTTGTAGTCGTCCCGAGGCTGCCTCTGCAATCGAGTTGCTTGCTCTTTTCTGTTGTTTAAAGTTGTGACTTTTGACTCAATTAACGATTCCAAGTATTCGTAATCGGTCATTGATATACACGTAGAATTCTTCAACTAACTCAAAGTTCTTCTAATTCCATAAAATTACTTTTGAAATAAACGTGTGTCCTACCAACGTGAGCCTTTTTGCTGTTTTATTTTATTTATCAAAACCTGATATTATTATAATTAATACTAGCCCGTAAAAATTCTTATTATCTAATTGGAACAGCTTTATGATACATTCAAGGGCATAACTATAGCACTACATGCAATTTTGGGGTATTTAGCGCTTAATAAAAGTTTTCGACTTGGAATTCTTAACGATAAGTTTAATATACCTAGAAAAAAAAATAGAATTTTTTGTGAAAATTTAGACATTTAGTAGTGAAAATCTTAGTTTTCCTAGGAACACAACTATAGCACCAATTCAAAAACTTATTTATTTCCAGAACTTACACAATAAAAATAAAATAAAAACAACTTAAAATGGGTGTGTCCCATTTTTCCGAATAATCTTAAAAATTCTGTTGTTCATAATAAGTTTATCCATGAGTTCTTGTTGAAGATTGTTCCAGGTTGCATTAATGACATCTTTTATTTCTTCTATTGTCTGAAACTGCCTGTTATTTTCATAAATCCCTCTAATAAATCCTAGATTCCCCAGAGACTTTCCATAGGATTTAGATCCGCCGAAGATGCCGGCCATTCTAACAAATTTATTGTGCTGTCTCTAAACTACCGTTTTGTTTCTCGACTAACGTGTACGCTTGCGTTGTCTAGTTGGAACAACCATCCCTCTCGTTCATCTTCATCAAAAAACGGTGGCAAATGATTTTTCAATAATGTACCGTAGTGTATTCTTCGCTGTTCATTCTGCTTGATGGAAATACCAATCTTAAGTCTCCTTACTTTGAAAACGTGTGCCACACAATTACAGTTCCACCACTAACATTCCTTTTAGAAAAAACAGGTTTTTTTCAGAAATTCCTCCAGTTTGAATTAAAACAGTCCGGACCGTCCAAATTAAACTTTTTCCAATTGGAAAAAACTACCTTGACAATTTCAGAAACAAAAATGAATTTTACAATGTTATACATGTTACGCTTGGCAAATTCTAAGCGGGCAGTCTTGTGGCGCGGCAAAAGTCTTTGGACAGATTTTAGTTTTAGTTTTTTGATGTGGGGACCTTTTTCTAAGACTTTTTTCACCGTCCATTCAATTCATGCTGTTGCTTGCTAAACTAACCAAGCGCCATCGCCATTGAGAGTTAAAAGAAATTTTTTTGGCACACCACCGGTTTTGTTTTTTGCATAATTATCTGAATTATTCAGAAGATTTAAGACCGCTTTGTGGAACAGAGTTATTCTCTAAGTAATTTCGCGGATTCCATAATTCTGCTCATGTACCTCCCAAATCTTGTATTTTTCAACGTCTGAGAGGTACGTTTCTCGGGGCACCTTGCAATAAAATTGTATGTTTCTTTTTAAAGCTGCTATAGTTATGCTCCAAGTAAGAATCAAATTTGCATTTCTTATTATCCCCACGTTTCGATAGACTATCGGTTGTTTTAGTTAATGTACTTTTTGAAACATGTGTAATTGTGTCATTAACAATTCCAAGTCGAAATTTTTTATTAAGGACTAAGTACCGCAAAATTGCATGTGGTACTATAGTAATGCTCTTGAGTGTATTATAACAAGCAAAGAAAGGTAGTTGAGTGACACATTTAGTTTGATACCAAAATCTTAGATACAGATATCTACATACTCCTACAGTATACCCTTTAGGTACTGATGAAATCCTAAGGTTAAATTGTATGTTGTATTATGGAAGAAGATATTTTGACAAAAACCTTGAATCGCGCTCTGAAATTATGTTTCATAAAATAACAGTTATGTAATTCAATTCAGGAGCGGATTTAGTATATTTAAGTGCATTAAATAAAATAAAAAAGTTCTTCAATGCTTGTTGATTATAATTTTTCCGATTTAAATCGATAAAAAACAGTTTATTAGTAAAATGGCAAATGATCTCCGCAATTACCCCAACCTCGGGTTAATTGGGAGGGCCTTCAAAAAGTATTAGCCCAGGACCCCAAAGCTGGCGGTCCGCCCCTGTCCACAGAAACATTTGGTGAACTGGTGGTTTATCTTACTGAATGGTAGTATCCGTAGAAGCATCGTAGAGATGAGTCAATTATATCATGCGATTTCAAAAATGTGGCTGTTGTGTAACTTTCGGTAGTAGATAGAATCTGAAGTGTAGCGTGTAATACAAGCGTAGCACGTTTGCTACTGTTTGTCCAAAATTTTTAGTTCAAGTTATTTTAAAGGGGAGGGACGAGAGATGGAAAACATGTGACCGAACGAAAAGATTGAGTTTTGGTTGAATAATTCCAAAAAAAACAAGATTATTGGGATAAGACTGCCTCTTTTGTAGGCACTCAACTAAGACTTGTAAAGATAATTTTGCAATTACACATAGGAATAAGTCGGTACGTAGGAGTGGAAGTAAGGTCCTGATCAATCTTCTGTTTCGAGGTAAAATCTCATTTGTTACCCTTTTGTTCTGTTCAACGGAACCATAACAATTTAAATTACCTTGTTTTCAATTTGCTTTTGCATTCATACTAATGTTAGAATTAAGCAGCTTACCTACTTAAATAATTTTCAAACGAGTTAAAAAGAGATATTTTAACGAAAATAACTCCAAATAGAAAAACATGTGTGTGTTTTTCCTCGTTGCTTTTATATCAAAAAGTCTAAGATCGTTGAAGAAATTTTCTTTTGTTATTTAGTTTACCTAATTTAACATTGTTTGAAGCGAGAGATTACTGTCCAGGTTACAGGTTAAAGTCTGAAACGCAAATCCTACAAAGATGTGTTTAAAATAAGGTTATAAAGCCACTGTAGAGCCGTAGACAACTAGTAAGAAGTAGCAGTAATCCAATGTGGTTACCTGCCAAAGAGCTCCCCTCGTCGAGTATCTTTAGTCGAATGACGGGGGTAAGTTTTTGAGCAGAGCGCATATACTTTCTGCATTGATATTGATTGATTTTGAATGCCACCCTTTCCCATAGGTAGGTAGCGCAGAGACGAGGACTCAGTGTTTGACAGCTGGTAGCGCCAGCATTCGTTCAGTCAAGTGGTGCGTATCGTGGTGTCTTGACTATTGCATTAGTAGGAAGTTCGTCATGGATTGTTGTTTGTCGGCGCTCGTGGGTGCCGACTAAGGTGGTGGTAGTCTACACAACTGGCAATGAAATGCGGTTGCTATTATGTAAACAGCCAGGTGTTACCAAGTAATTTAGGGACAATACATATACTTAGATATGCATTAGCTGGCATGGTCGATACTCGTATTAATAAAAACGAAGAAGATTCTTGAAATCGCTCTAAACAAAGCTTTGTTTGGTTAAGACATGCAAATGGCTCTCAGGGTCAGACCATGGAGGTAAAGTTCGGGAAGGGTTTCCTTCCTTCCTCGTGGCGCTGCAGCCCTTGGAGGGCCCGGCCTGCCTCACAATAGTTCTCCACTCATCTCTATCCGCTAATTTCTGCCTCTATCTCCGGACACCAAGTTTTCTCAGATCCGCTTCCACATTTTCTGTCCACCTAAGTCGGAGCCTTCCTCTTCTCCTTATCCCTTCTGGTCTACTTACAAAAATCTTCTTCATCGTCCGTTCTTGCCCTGCTCTCTGGACGTGCCTCGCGTGCGGCCCTTCTTGATTTCAACAACACGTCAGGCGTTTGAGACAGCTGCTGGAGCTCCGCATTGGTTCTTATCCGACAGGCCTGCCCTTCCCGAACTGGTTCATACATCTTTCTCAATACTTTTCTTTCTCATCTTCTTAGGGCTTCTTTATCCCTTTCAGTCAAGGTCTATGTTTCGCTGCCATACATTATAACTTGACGGACGACTCTCAGATACAATACTATTTTACACATCTTATCCTAGACTTGAAGAACTTGAGGAGGCTGTAGCGGCTTTGATTGACAGCAGCTATTCTTCCTTTTACGTCATTCAATATTTAAAATAACCCATTTTTCCAAAAGTTTTCCCGCCGATATTTACAGTGACCTCTTTTTAATTTTCCTGTTTTTAGTCATACATATGCATGTACTTGGTTTTAGATGTATTTACCTGAAGACCCACATCCAGTGCATTCTGCTCCAGCGCTGTCTAGACTAGCCAGTTACTCAACATCGCTCGCATTTTGTGATTTGTTGACGTTCTATTAAATAGTATCGTTCCTGGATTCCTAGTCATGCGTCTCGTGACTCCTTCAAAAACTAGATTCAACAAAATTAAAGAAAGCACATCTCGTTCTCTTAATCCAACGGTAATTTTCAGTTGATCAGAAAGCTCTCTACCTACTGTTACTCTACTGGTGGTCTACTACCTCCTTTCTGAAGGGGATTGCACGGTACCTGCTGTGTGCTTCAGTAGCCGTTGTCCCCGTACTCCTACTATGCAGCTTTAGCCACGCTTTGTTTCTCAACTTTTTTGCAGCTCTACACTTCTCATCAAACCACTCTTTCCTTTTCTCCATCCTAGTTCTTCCCTTCTCTCCATCCTAGTTTTTTCCTTCGGCTACGGCTGGTAGGAATAAATGACTCCGTAAAGTAAGAAAGGAAGCACTGGCAGGAGGGTTTGTTTAACTCTGAAGGGTTCTGATGGTTTTAAAACTGGTAAGGTCTGGTACACCTTGGAACGGCAGACCGTAAAGAAGTAACAAAATGTTCAATAATAAACTACAGCTTTTGTTAAAGACAACAAAGCTGTGTGTTGCATGTTTGTTGTATACAAGCGAGACGAGACTGCTGGGTCGTACTTTTTGCCGACATCAAGGTTGATTTTCTTTCTTGTACTGCATCGCAGTTAATCCGTCTTCAAGAGCGACAAAACAGATAGCTTTCTTTCTTTCAGTTTTTTTTTGCTTTATACATAGATCGTCATCTGTATCTTTCAATCGTATTTTCAAACGTACGTTTTTGAGCATGTAGTCATGATTCCTTTTTGATCCCTGAAAAACCGGTGGCTGTTTTAGGAGTTTGTGTTTCTTTTTAACCAAGCTGAGAAATGAAATGTGGATGGCTCGTGGTCTGCAGTAATCGTAAGGCAACAGAAACTAAGGCGGTTGGTGCCGCAGTAAGGTCCCCATCGTAGTGGAATCTTCAACCCAGAGGTGCATCCTCTGGCCTCTAAATATTGATAGGCTTTGGTGAACTGGTGGTTTATCTTCTTGAATGGTAGTATCCGTAGAAGCATCGTAGAGATGAGTCAATTATATCATGCGATTTCAAAAATGTGGCTGTTGTGTAACTTTCGGTGATAGATAAAATTGCTGATAGTAGTGATTTTGAAGAACTGATGATAAAATTGTTTTAAAAGTACAAAACTCAACTTTTAACTTTGTAATGTTTTTTCTAAATCAAACAAATGAATACGAAAACTGACCTTCAACTATGCGATAGTTCTTTTAAAGTAGCCTCGAAAGTTTAATAATCTTTGAGTTGGCTTCTCTCGAGAAGGTTGAAACAAAGAGTTAATTCTATGATCTGCTTGATTTTTTTTTATTTGATCACTTGGTACATACGTTGTAAGATGTGAACGAAGCACTTTATGTAAATCATACTTAATGCAAACTAATAACTTTATTATTTTTGTTTGTTAAGTTTAATTAACCAAACATTTATTAATAATAAAACCCATATACGCTTTAATATATTGATTGCAGAGCTTGCTTTGTGTTCGGTTTTTATAATAAATGGAAAAACGAAAAGACTCAATAATGAGAAAGCCAGCGAATTTTTCAAAAGCATACTTTTTAAAAGAGGATTATAATAAGTATCCAAATTGATACTGATCTGCCTGTCTGACCTTACCACATCTCAGTCATCACACACAGGTAGAATTAGAAACAGAAAGAATGAAAGAAGATAAATTTACGAACTAAATAATCTTTTTTTAAGTCATAACTCTTCCATAATCCCTAATAAAAAAATGTGACTCAATAAATTTTGACATCTCGTTAATACAATGGGTCTAAATTTTCAAATCTTCTTGTTTTACTGTAGGCGTTAGGACCACGTTTAATCCTTTTCAATTTATTTCTCATTTTCAACAAGTCTAATTTTCCGCTGTGATATAATGATTACGAAAACCCTTAATAATCGTCAAAAGGATTACCCCGTAAATAGCTTATCAGTATGCTTAATCGAATCTGAAAAGGACTTTAGCACAGAAAAGGTTGACCTCTTGTTTGTATCCTACATCTGCCAATTTCTGCTTAACCCATTTTCAGTTATAACGAGAAAAACTATATGTACTATAGTTGCTTTTTTATGAACAGAAAATAAATTTCTAAAACAAACAGATAAAAAGTTTTGAAAAAAGATAAGGTTTTTTCTTGTATCGCTTCCCTATATGGACAATTTTACAAAATGTTTTTGTATCTTACGCATGGGAAATCTCAAAGTCACACATGGGAACGCTTGTAATAAAATTACGGAAATAACTAAGGGGATTTTATTGGCTTTTTCCGCAGTAAACTTCGCGAAAAGTGTTGAGACAGAACTGCAGGATCCATTATAAAAGACATATCAACTTTTCTGTCGTATCATCTATCTGCTGGATATAGATTGCAAACTCTTGGTAAAATTTTAAAAATTTTTCTTCTTTTTAGATTTTATTACAATTTTATTCTAGAATTAAAATAGTCAACATAAATTGAGGATTATTCTGAATTTACTCGAACTGACGTAGTATAATCAAAATACATTTTAATTTAGATAATCGCATTAATTTTAACCTCATACGGTTTTGGATAATTAGTTTGACTTATATGTAATGTATGTATGTATAGTTCTCGTGACTGTAAGAATAAGCAAACATTAAGATGTTAGACAAGTATTCTTTTTATATTAAAAAAAGCATTAACGCAACTAGTAGTAAACTAACACTTACTTTGTTTTATTTTGATTACAGTTACAATTTCTTAGTCCGCATTGTAAGTGACCTTTATGCAACTTAAAATATCTTTTGCAATTCTTCGGTTGTAGTACGGTCAGACTATCATCTTTCTAAAAACATTTGTTGATAGAACCTCAGTTTTTTCATTTTTACTTGCCCTACTGACATTCTAAGAACTTACTTTGCTTTTCACTATCAAGACATTTATTGTAACTGAGATTGACCTAATATGCCTTTATTTAATTTATGATGCTAATTTTTACTTCTGTTTTACTTAAAATGTTCTACATGATTTAGTTACATTTATTTTTAATTAAATTGTCTCATTCTAGACGTTTATGTTTTCTTTGCAACTTAGGAAAATGTTCGTAAATGACGTTACGCACTAGTTTACAGTCATATTCAAATAACCTTTGGTCTACCAATTGTAGATTATGCTGTAATTAAAAACGCTTATAGATTCACAAGGAAGTAAAAATAACCCAACAATTATTTATTTTAATCGTAATATGTAAAAAAGACTAAAACCCAAATTTCGATAAATTTGAAATTTTTCCTGATTAATGTTGTTAAGTGTTTCTCTGACATTTTATGCATAAAGAACTAAAATTATGACTCCATGAAAACAGTATAGTGCGTATCAACTTCAAGCGTGCCAAGAAAGGAGGTACAAAGTTATATTGAGAAAAGCAAGACATAAAAAGTAAAAAAATGCCCCCCTCTTGTAGACAATGAGCCATAGTTCTATTAAGTCTTTAGTAGCAGTACTATCCTAATAAAAACAGTAGATTAATGAAAAAACTAAGATTAACTGATACTTTATGAGCACGGACCGATGAATTCAAGTGCTTTTATGAAGACGTCGTTCAGTGACCTACAATGAACACAGAAGAAGATGATAAAACGTTATATTTGTATTTTTCTTTTTACGTTTTCAAGTAATAAAAGTTCCACGATTTTAATGCTTTCAGCCTTTCTCTGCGTATTATTAAAAAAAAATCGTCAAAAATGGTGTAATCGATAGAAGTTTATACATATGTGTCGGTAGCTGCTACTTTGCGGGCTCGTCATTTGAATCAAATTGCTCCAATAGCACCTTTTCCCCATCCCTGAATTATAGGTTCCATTAACGCTCTTGCTTTTGAGAACAAGGCATTTTATGGCATCTTTAGTAGTTAGCTTTGTAACTTGATAAACTAATACATTCTGAAAATAATAAAATGTTACTCCAATAGTATATCCTACTAGCACAAAACCGTTTTTGATGAAAGTTGTTCTTGTTACGATTTCAAAAGGACTAATAAATAAAAATTCTAAGTACCAACAAATGCTTACTACATTCTGCAAATTTGAGTATACAATATACCCATCACAATTGAAGATGTAGAAAGAGGCAAGATCTCGTTCAGGAAGAAATGTATTACGTTACCCTAAAAATAGTAAATCAGGCCATTTTTGAAATCCATATTTAATTTAGTAGAAAAAGTTACACTTCACTGATGCGAAATAGAACATTTCACTGACCGCCGACCGTTTCATCGCCAGCCGTTTTATCTTTTCTACCTGTTGAATTTGGAAATTACAAGACCATTTTAATTAATGAAACTGTACATACTTAAACGTAATCGTGTACTTCAACCTAAGTATTTTAAATTTAATGCAAGAAAAACTACAAAACGTTTTTCAGCATAAGAACTGCTTATGATAAATTCAAATAGCAAATTGCCTTATTACTGAATAAAAACGTTCAAATGACTGTCTAAAATTCAAGATACTCGTTCTACTAATGTTTATTTTTTTATTCCATCAAATCTAGAATGTTAGTACAACTTTAAAATCAGTTTTTCGTGTCATATACGAGGGCGGTTCAATAAGTACCCGTGTTAGAAATGAAGACACATTTTTTTTCAAAACTTTTTCTTTTATTATTCAACATAGTCTCCTTTTAGAAATATACACTTCTCCCAACGTTCCTGCCATTTTTTTAACCCCTCCAAAAAATAGGATTTGTCGAACTCTCCAAAATACGCCTCTATCTCGCCGATGACTTCCTCGTTTAAGCTAAATTTTTTATCCGCGAGCCATTTCTTCATGTTAGTAAACAAGAAAAAGTCGCAGGGAGCCAGATCGGGTGAATACGGGGGGGTGCGGCAGCAATTCATAACGCAATTCATGCAGTTTGGCGGCGACAACTCCGGATGAATGTGCTGGTGCGTTATCGTGGTGAAACAACACCTTCTTTTTCGCCAAATGCGGCCGTGTCTCCTTCAATTCTTTGTCGAAGCTGTCTAATAACTTTTTGTAGTATTGTCCAGTGATCGTTCTTCCCTTTTCTAAAAAATCCATGAGGATGACGCCGTTCGCATCCCAAAAAATCGTCGCCATGACCTTTCCGGCCGATGGAACCATCTTCGCCTTCTTTGGAGCAGATTCACCGGGAGAAATCCATTGTTTTGATTGTTGCTTAGTTTCTGGTGTGTAATGATGAATCCAGGTTTCATCAACGGTGACAACTCGACGCAAAAACTCCTTCGGATTTCGCTTAAATTGCTCCAAACACTGCTTCGAAGTTAACAGCCGCATCCGCTTGTTGTCCACCGTTAGCAATCGCGGCACCCATCGCGTCGACAATTTTTTCATCGCCAACTTATCATGTAAAATATTAATTGCCGTTCCGGTCAACACACCTACGGCCTCTGCTACTTCACGCACTTTCGTTCGTCGATCAGCGAGAATCATGTCGTGGACTTTTTGAATGATTTCCTCGGTAACCACGTCTGCCGGGCGTCGTGGTCGCTCCTCATCAAAAACGGATGTTCGCCCACGTTTAAATTCGTTGAACCAATATCTAACTCTGGTCATAGATAGCGAAGTGTCCCCATAAACAGCATCCAACTTTGCTTTTATCTCCTCGCATTTTTCCCCATCCAAAAACAAAAAGCGAATTACCGAACGATACTGCTCTTTTTCCATCTTAGCTAAAATCACGAAACACGTCTTACTCAAATGGCTGTCAAATCCAAACTAACCTATCAATCAGTCTGCAATTTGTTATACCGTCGTTTGATAGATGGCAGCACACGATGTGAAGAAGAACCTTTCAATTTAAGATGAAGACATGGTTCTACTAGTAAAAGTCACTCTATAATGATCTACGCTATCATCTAGAGATAATATCACTCTCAATTTGATCTTCAGTGGTGTCATCAAGATCTGTTTAATTTATATTTCAAAAATCGTATCTGTGGTTGGTTTTGTAACGATTTCTCTAACCACTTAAACAAATTCTAAAGGCTTCTAAACTTCTTTTATCTAATGCCAAAATTTATCTAACGTATTATTTTATGAAAACACCTATTCTTACATATGTTTGTGTCGCAAGTTACTAAATATTTTTGAGGTAAATAAATGTATCTTAATTAGCAACACCAACTTCTCTCAGGAACGCCTTCTGTCGTCAAACACGGGTACTTACTGAACCGCCCTCGTATATCGTCGTAATCTTGTGCTATTAAAATCAGGTCGTCCGCGAAACATAGTGCATAAATCTTTCGTTGTTTAAGGGCAGTCCCATGTTTCGACATTTTTTTTCCATATTCTGAGCGCTTGCTCTAAGTAAATTTTGAACAGATTCGGAGAGAGACAGCATCCTTGTTTCAGTCCTTTGCTTGCGCTGAATCCTGTTGTGGCTTTATTACCTATTTTTATTTTTGTTATAGGGTGTTTATTATTATTATTTTATTAATTCCACATTGATGTTAGTGCTGTCCATGGCTTCCCATAATTTTGCAAGAGGAACGCTGTCGTACGCCTTTTTTTAAGTCTACATATACTAAGTGGACTTCCTGGTTTATTACTGTACTTCTCTATAATTTGAGTAATTGAAAAGAGATGATCGATCGTGGATCTTCCAGCTCTGAAACCGGCCTGCTCCTCCGCTTCTTGTTCCTGATATTCGGTTTCAATTTTATATTTTAAAACTTTGCCGTATATTCTACTGATGATACTCGTTACCTATATTCCCCGATAATTCTGTATTTTTAAAATTCATTCGTTGTAATCTATTATCCAAACAATCTCTATACAGTCTTTGCACACTGTCGTGTTCCAGACTCATTAGATTATATCTTCTCTCTTCTATTTGTACGTACTGATTTCCCTGTGTTTGTTGTTTTTTATTCTGTTTTGCTAATATGGTAGTATTATTTTACTCTAAGAAAATGGTGATCACTGTCACATGTAGCGCTTCTGTATACTCTAACATCATTTATTTTTATTTTTGTATTTCTCTTTGAAATGATATAATCTATAATTGACTTCAATCCTCTTGTTTACTGTGTCCAGGTATATTTATGTATTGAGCAATGTTGGTAGAAACCATTTAGGATTTTTAAATTATTCTGCTTACATAGTGAAATTAACCTTTCACCATTGTCATTCAGAGTATCTTCTCCGTATTTACCAATAGTGTCATCATCTCTTTTTTTTTTCAGTGTGGCTGTTAAAATCTCCAAGTATGACTACATCTCGTGTTTTTCCTGTTTTTATTATTTCACTATTTAGCTGCTGGAAAAATTGTTCTCTACCAGCTACTATTGAGTCATCATTAATTGCATAGACACCTATTATAGTAAGTCTGTGTCCCTGAATGCCTATTCATCTTAATCTCTCATTGATTCCTTCTCATGTAGTTATGTATTTTCTGTATTTCCTATGTATTAAAATGGATACTCTTTGGCCTGCCTTGTTTTCTTTTGAGACACAGCTATAGAAATGGTCGTATCTACCCAAGTTTTTAAAACCTTGTCCTTTCTTCTTAGTGTCCGTTAATACTGCTACATCTAAATTTAGTTGTTCTATTTCGTGAAGAGTTTTATTTGTCTTCCGTGAGATTCCTTGAACATTACACGTTCTAAAATACATTATCCGTTTTCTTTGCTTGTTTCGTTTTTGTATATCCGTCTCATTCCGAGGCTTGAGATTTGGCTTTTTAACATTTTTTACTTTTTGCGGGTAACGAGGAGTTGGCCCTGTCCGGAGGACCGAGAGTGTCTGTAGGGGTTTTCTCCCTTGACCGAAACGTACCGATTTTAAAGCGCCGAAAACTCGCCTTTCACCCTCTTCCGTTAGCTGCGTAACGCATATCCATTGTACCCCACGTATTACCCAGTGGTCACGGCGGGGACGTCGAGTTGGATTTGTTGGTTTTTGGTAGACTGCGGACATTTCTTAGAGTTTTAGTGAAACCGAGGCTTCGGCAGCCTTGGCTTTCTCCAAAGCCCAGTATCACCCTTTACATGAAACGAAAACTTATCGAAGAATATCGGAAGTAAGGATAGAAATCAACGTCGGCTAAACGGAATATATGTGCATTGGGGGAGAATAACAAAATTTGATAATTGAGCAAGGAGAGGAAATTAAGTGATGCAACGAGTATAATTACCTAAGACTAAAAATCACGAATAGAGGAACGTTGGATGAAGCAATTAACGGAAGCAATTAAAGGACGTTATTAAATGGTATACTGTGGGACAAAAGCATAAGCAACAACAATAAAAGGCAAATATACGATACTATAGTGCAAAATAAATCACATATTTGTGCGAAATCTGTCAAATTAAAGAGAGAACGAAACAAAGATTGCAGACAATGGAGATGGACTTCTGGAGGAGAGCGGTCGGAAAATCCAGACTCGAAAGAGTAACCAATGAAAGAATTAAAGAGATAATAAATCTGACACACACAATAGTCGACGAAATTAAAAACAGACAACTTACATGTTACGGACATATTCAAAGAATGTTTGAGTCCCAAATACCTAAAGAAGTATTAAGATGGAAACCAACAGGAAAAAAGAAACGTAGGAGACCAAGAAGAAGCTGGCAAGAAGGTATAGATAAAGTTATGGAGGACAGAGATCTAGTGGAGGACATGTGGAACAACAAAGAAGCATGGAGATATGGCATCAAAAAAGGTAGAAAGTTGTAAACCGATATATATATATATATATATATATATATATATATATATATAAAATCAGTTTTTAATAAATAGAAAAAACAAACATACCCAAAATTTTCATTCTTTATTTATTGACATATTATGTTTCATAAGATAAATTTAAAGAATTTTATTTGACATCACTTATCCGTACAGTTGCTGTCTTGGCATGTAGATGTCACATGCAAGTATTCATTTACCTTTGGCGTGTTTGTAGTAATCACAATATTTTGAACTTGCTCTCTACTTCTCTTTCCGTTCTGAGATCAATTGCTAATGGCTCGATACACTAAGTGAAGAATCAACATAACAACTTTTATTTAGTTCGTGAATCTCAAGTGTCTTGAAAAGAAAAGTGAAGTCCTGTTTTCAAGCTAATTAATGTTGGAACAGAAAGTGTTAGGTTCTCCAAAGTCAATAGCAAGTCTCGAAGCTTTCCAATATTCATAGTGCCCAACGTAGGGCATCTGCTGCTTTCTTTCTCTTTTCACTGAAAGACTCTTAGGAATTTTCAAATGTTCCAAAAACTTTTATAATTTACATTATCAAATTTCATTTAAAACCAATATATTAAGATGAAGTTATATAAGAGACTATGCAAAATAGCTAGTAATTATTCTCAGTGAGTTCAGGTATTATGTTTTTTTGCATTTCCTATGTGAAGAAGAACCTTACAATTTAAGATGAAGACATGGTTTTACTAGTAAAAGTCACTCTATAGAGTGATAATATCACTCTCAATTTGATCTTCAGTGGTGTCATCAAGATCTGTTCAATTTATATTTCAAAAATCATATCTGTGGTTGGTTTTGTAACGATTTCTCTAACCACTTAAACAAATTCTAAAGGCTTCTAAACTTCTTTTATCTAATGCCAAAATTTATCTAACGTATTATTTTAGGAAAACACCTATTCTTACATATGTTTGTGTCGCAAGTTACGAAATATTTTTGAGGTAAATAAATGTATCTTAATTAGCAAAATCAGTTAAAGGTGTTTTAAATACTTCTACGGTAAGATTTTGATTTTCTTATCGACCACTTGAACCAAATAATTGGAATTCATGTATGAAGATATCTTAATACTGTTTTGAACATTCTTGACAGCCTGATCTCTTAATCCAAATATCTGATTTAAGATTCAGCACAAGTTATTAGCACCTCTCAGGCTTCCACGATGTAGTTTGAATCTCGCCGTTAAGTTTACAAGAAAATTCAGTTTCTAGGAACAAACAATTCTAATTAGTTATCAGTTATCATGAGAGGTTTTGAGCATATTTGTATTAACTTAGACTTCACCGACAACTACAGCTTTTAAATCAGACAATATTGTTTGGTTGCAAGAGTGGTAACTGTCAGTTCTCATGAGACCACGGATACATCCAATCGAATAGTTTGTGTTTTGCCACAATTTGATAGTTTTACAATTGTACAGTATCGTAACAATGAAGTAAACTATTAAGTAAACTGAAAACTGTTGATGCTGACTTGGTAGTAATTAAAGCATTTTTATGGGTGACTCAACAGTTTAAAAAATTGCCTTCTAACGAGCCTTTGACTAGTGCATCCAAACTTTAAGGAAACAAATACAAGCTACTTCTGTAAAATTCATTACAAAACTGTTGGTCTTATAAATTTAATATACCTACGTTGTGAGGCTCATGATACTTTACGAAAAGCAAAAATAAAAATCAACCAACTATTAGTTGCATGTCGACGCGTATGTCAGCTGTCAAACTTCTAGTCGGGCAACTATTTAATTGCTAGAATTACGAGCATTAAGTTCTCATGAGACCGCGCATACATGCAACTCCAAAGTCTAAGATGTCTAGATGTGTTTCGTCACAAACTCGTTACAATTTGATAATCGCCCAATTGTACGGTAGCATACAGAGTCAGATGTATTCGTGCTGGTATTAGCAACTATTCATTACACGATCATCATGCTATTAGGTAATTATTAAATGTGAACACTGAAATGCGCAGTTAAAGCTTTTTT
>VTPC01006852.1:0-47416 GCA_011009095.1 Ignelater luminosus | reverse complement strand
CTGATGCTTATTTGGTAGTAATTAAAATGTTTTTTGGTGTGATCTCTCAGACCTTTGTACATATTAGGTATTATCAACGTAATTACCAATTACATATATAGAAAAATCAGAAATCGCCTAGGAGTCTAACTCACACAAGATCAGCTTTCCGGGCCAAGTTTTCTTGGGAAAAAATTCGCCAACTTAATTGACACAGCACTTGGCCCGGAAAGCCAAGCTTGTATGGGTTCGATTCCCATGCTAATTCTGATTTTGCTATATGTATAATTGGTAATTACTTTGATAATACTTAATATTATTTTCGGAGGGTTCATTCAAGACTTAATTACTATTAAAGATCTTTGTAGAGTTTATAACAAATGCCTTTTAATAAAAGCATTTGACTAGAAAGAGAATATGCACTCAGTATTCTATTAATTTTTACGTTGTTCTCTTGGAAGTTTCAGAGAACCATAATCTAATTAATTTAACTGTGAATTTCACAATTTAAAAACGCAGAAAGTAGGTAAAAATGAAGAAATTAGCGAGATGCTTCGTTGCATGTCGGAACGTTTGCCAGTTATCCAACTGTTGAATTATTGAAATCGGTTGGGCGATTAGAAAAATTGCTTTTAATGAGCTTTTGACTCTTTTAATCGGATGTACCCAATATCTTCTTTTCTTATTCTTGCGTTGTTTTCTTTAAAATTCAAGATCCTAAATACACGCTACTTCTGCGAAATCTTGATCTTATACATTTCAAATATGCATTGTAGACTTCATAATTTTAAGATGCAGAAATATAGAAATTGACCAACAGTTTAGTTGCGTGTTGGCACGTGTATCAGTTGGTCAACTATTTGATTGCTTGTGTTCTTGAGAGATTGATAGCATACCTAGAAAGTTGCTGAACTACAAATTTACAACTTACAATCAGAAGTTACGTTTCATAAATGAAGATAAGATAAATAAGATTGAACAGCTCGTAGGTTAATACATATGAATTGCCGAATTTCACATATGTCCAACAGAATGCGCTAGTTATGGAAAGTTGTGCTAACAAAACAATATTTGTAATATAAATGAGCCAGTTGGTTTTTGTACGGCACGAATGTGAAACCGATTTTTTCAAGTATTTTCGTGTTCATAAAGTGTTTTTTTATGAACTATACAATACGTACCAGCACAATACTTTCCACAACTTTGCTGCTATACGGGACCTACGCAAAATCCGACATTTCATATGCACCAACCAGCAATTCAAAGGTTATTAAAGAAAATGGAGCAATGTAACATCATCTTTGACCTGGTCAACAATGGAAGTTGTCCACCATTTTGAAGTCTGGACCACAAAAGCTAGGTATTTTGAGTCTGTGTCTAGCTATAATTACATCAAAGCATAGAAAATCTAGTTTCTGACCAAACCTTCTTTTCAAATGATTAAATGGTAACCGTGGGCGTAAAGCTATTTGTTACGGAATTTATTTTGAGCGACTATGGAAAACCTAAGGGTTAAAAGGAAATTCAGGAAACTTTGACGAGATTTCTTTTTGTATAGTTGGGGGGTTATTTGAATCTGGAATTGGTAGTTATTCAGAATATAAATAATATTTAAATAAATAAGTATACTCCAAATACTATAATTTATACTTCCAGTTTACTTTAAGTGGTGCAGACTAGGGTGGACGGAAAAATGGAAATTTTTGAGTTGCCAATTCTAATAGTGCGGAAAAATTGTGTTTTCTCATGCTTATATCGGGAAAAATAACGAAAAAGTTTTCAACTTTAATCTTCCGTTCGCGCAAGAGGTCTAAATTTTAAAAAAATTGCTAAAAAATTGATTTTTTTTCTACTTACGATCAGGCATACTGAATACAGTGCGGTAAAATTCTAATAGCGTGGAAGAGGTATCTAACAGTGTCCTATACAAGAGGAAAAAAATATACCCATTAGAATAAAGTCTTCAACTTGCGCATTGGGCTCAAAATAGCATAAAATACTCAAAAATGTGATATTCTGACGTTTGTCGGGCATTCCTACATTGCTCAAAGGATCGAATTAAACTAGTCATTGCGTATTATTAGTAAAGCATACTATTAAATACTTATCATTTGTTAAAAAAATTTAGGAATTAGGTTACTACAGATATGCAAGACGCGACGGCGGAGTGACTTGGCGCCCTGGAGATGGTACTCCAGTGGTACTGGACTTAACATCGCAAACAGCATTTTGTAATATATTTCTGAAAGCCATTGTGACCTAAATACACTTGCTGCTATTGTGGGTGATGGAACAGCGGCAAATACTGGATGGAAAAATGAAGTTATTTGCTATATTGATCTTAAACTGTAGAGACCATTGCAGTGGTTTATTTGTATGTTGCACTTTAATGAGCAGGCCCAGTCTTTTAATAGGACAATAGGAAAACAATTAACTGGATGCCAGAAACTAGCCGTAGTAGAATTTGAACCTATTCCATCTGAAGAAATTCTTGTGACTAAAACTGATCTAAGCAAAGACCAGTTATAACTCGTAGAAATTGTTCAAGCAGTGCAAACAAAAAAATGCTCTGACGATTTTGCGGTAAAAGATCCAGGCCCTCTTTGTCACTCCCGTTGGTTAACCTGCGCAAATCGTATTTTGAGATTATACGTTTTTTAAACTGGACCGAGTGAAAACCTAAAAGTGCTAGCTACATACATTTTAAAAAGCTATGCACCTGTCTGGTTTGACATAAAAATGTTTTTGTCTGTGAAGAATGGCCCAAAATATATATTAAAAACTATTCAAACATCACGATATTTATCAAAAGATTTATTGAAAATTATAGACTTTGTTATCCAGGAAAATGCCTTCTTTGCGCACCCTG
The DNA here is from genome assembly GCA_011009095.1 of Ignelater luminosus. Classification (NCBI taxonomy): domain Eukaryota; kingdom Metazoa; phylum Arthropoda; class Insecta; order Coleoptera; family Elateridae; genus Ignelater; species Ignelater luminosus. The sequence continues at coordinate 44,568 of VTPC01006852.1, read as the reverse complement.
AAAATTTATTAATAGCTATGACAATGGACGAAAGACTGAACATACGGGAGCTAGCATTTAGTAGGTTGAAAAAAGCTAGAAGCTAATCTGTTCAAGGAAATTTAATAAGAACTTTCCTGGTACCTACACTAAATTTTAATGCAACGGACTACATTGAACTAGTGGATTGGACTTATTGCACCCTCTCCCCACCACCTATGATGGCGAAGGTGACAAATAAAAATATTGACCCTCTTATACTGCGTAAAATTATGCCTGAATTTGACTACGTAAACTTACCCTGTCAAACCCAGAAGGTCAAACTCGTAATGGAATCTGCGATGAAAGTATGCGGCCTTGAATAGCGCTATGGGTATATCAGGGCTACTTTATTTTTCAGATCTGTGATGCTACAATTTGAACACAAAACGTACAAATGAATGAGAAATAAAAACATGCTCGAAAGATTGGGTGGATGGGAGGGTATGGATGGAACCCGAGTTGCAGTCACTTCCCCATGGTAGGTTCTGAAATGGGCAAAGAGCTGCAAAAGTGATAGGTTAGGTACACATTATTAGTCACACCATAGACTGCAAAACCTAGTAATTTTATTTCGATATTCTTTTTATCATTATAGGAATGTATGACAAATGTCAGAATATCAAATTTCTTGGGTATTTTATGCTATTTTGAGCCCAATGCGCAACTTGAAGACTTTATTTTAATGGGTAAATCTTTTTTTCCTCTTATGTAGGACATTGTTAGGCACCTTCTCCACGCTATTAGAATTTTACCGCACTATATTTAATATGCCTGATCATAAGTATAAAAAATCAATTTTTTAGTAATGTTTTCTATCTTTAGGCTTCTTGCGCGAACGGAAGATTAAAGTTGAGAATTTTTTCTTTATATTTCCGGTTATCAGCATGACAAAACACAACTTTTCCGTACTATTAGAATTAGCAATTCGAAAATTCTCATTTTTCGGACCACCCTAGTGCAGACGCTGATAGTGATTGAAGTTGCCAAATTGAGATACAACTTGAAATTAAAAATTTACAATTTATTCTTCAAGAGACATTTTAAAACACATTTAAGGCTTCTAAAAGGCCACTCTACTCAAAGGCGATAATTTTGACCAGATATGCAAAACTCAAATTTACCAAAATGAGTTTTAAAGCATAAACACCAATCCAAAGATCCGATATGGAAAATCGTTCCACGTCTACTGTTTGCCAAACTATGGCAATTCAATTTTTGGCATTTTTTCACAACTCAAAGATTAGGCATATCAGCTCGTTTACTTCATTAACTAAACTTTCTCGCATTCAAAATGCTAAAAACTAAAGAAAAATGAGTTTTAGTTATAAAACGTCTGAGAAGTGTAAATTGCCTAAAGTAGCTTGGCCCATGATAATTTTGATATTTCTAGAATTTCTGACTGTAATCCTGAACTCTTATTGAAAATGTGCAATTTTTAACTAGACTCACTTATCAAAGTTAGTACGGTATATTACTTTTAAAACAGATACTTGTAAAAGCACTACCGTAGATTCCATTTTGAACCCCAACAGACTTGAATGACTATAAATAAATTCTAAGAATTTCTCAAAATTTTGAGCTTCATTACTCATAGCGTAAATATCTGGTTAATATCAGCAGTGCGATCAAGCTGGTTCTTCTTGAGATAGTCGAGTACTACATTCAAGAAAGCCAAAACTGTTAAGAGAAAGAATCTGCTCAAACGCATTAACATTTTTATGACTCACTGTAGTTAATTCTTTCACGTGCCTTTAGAGGAAATCTGCGAATCTTTGTTTATGATATGAAAGTTAGGATTTTGGGCTTTTTTGTGCTATCTTTAGAAATTTGGTTAACAGTTATTGTATCTGAAAGTTGTGCTATTCTACATGTCGTCACCCAAAACACTTATGGCAAGAATGTCTATAACTTAATACTTGGAGAGAATCTAAACTCCCCTATTCAAAACCCATTTAGATATACCAATCCATCAATAGAGTATGTTTGTAGCAGAAGGGTGCTTTCGTCTAATGGCTTGTTTTGTGATGTAGTACAACCTAAATTGAATTAAAAAATAATGAGATTTCTCAATTACTTGATAGGTAACAAATAATTTATTAGTATTTATTGCACAACGCAATGTACCTTGTTTAAGCGATATTATTCCATGGTTTACTAGTGTTTCCGTCTGATTAATTATCTACTTACATCTGATAATGGGTTGTGTTGAGCAACCTTGTCTTTAACACCGTATATTAAGTAAATTTCCACGATACCTAAATCTAGACTTTCTGCTTCTATTTGTTTTCTAAAGAATTATGCAGCTCATCAGTTTTTGGTAAATAATTTTATGTCAGGGTTACATTGTTTTGGATTTTTACATCAGGATTTCTTGTATACCTAATTGCAGTCTCATGACACTAATGCTGTTTGAAAGCGATTGACAATGTGTTACTTCTGAACGCTTTTAGCATTGTCAATTTTTATTTCCAACCATTACATTATTAATCAATAGTCATAGTTTTATAAATAAGCTGAAATAAGGATTCGTTTTTATTTTCTGTTTTTATTTTGTTTGATATTTATAACTATAGTATGTAGCTAGATTTTATAGTTTTTTCTGCATTTTGATGTGTCAATATTTCTAATCAAGTATTCAGTGTATTCATATTTATAATTTTATTACGCATAAAAGTGATTAGTTTTATTAAAAAGTATTTCAAGGAGCTTGATAAGTTTCCATTATAATATTGTCAACAAGGCTAGATGCAAAACTATTCATAGTAGTGACAGGTAACTGTCTTAGTATTTTATAGATTATATAATTATATTTTTTTAAACACAATGAATTATTTCAATGTACGTAATTATTAGTTGTGTTAAAATCGAGATAATGAGCACAATAATAATTAATATTAACATTATTTGCTTGCACTTCCATTTTCACCTCGAAAATGATGAGGTTTGAAAATGAAACTTATAGCTGTAATGAATTGTATAGGGAAACCTTTAACACAGTAGCTCAGTCGTTGGAAAATTAACTACAAAGCCATGTATTGAATAAACTTGAAACTGTTATACTCTAATAAATGTTTACCATTGATCCGACTGCGTTGATGAAGTAACCTTATATATATTATATTATATAATATTTAATGATAATAGGTATACTAGATTATTTAGAAATTATGCAAAATCGTAGAGTATATCAACACAAATAAGACAGTTATAAATTTGTTCAACTTTAGTTGAACGTCCTAGCAATCACGACCTTGAATATATCAAAACGATGATATGCAACATTATAATTGTTATTTCTAATTTATCCTCCAGCAAGGTTTCTAATACTAATAAGTTTTTCATTAAAAGATGCGTCAGAAACCTTGAAAAATATTGTTTACAATATTATACATATAAATATCAAACCCCATCTTCTTGGATTTGTAAAACCTTTAAGCACAAAACTTTAGAGGTACAATTAGCAGTTTGCTTAAAATGGATGATGGAAATTATACCAATTGTAAAAGGTGCAAAGCAAGTAATTAGCGCAGGAAAACATTCACGCAAATGGGAAAACGACAGGGGATCTTTGTTTTTACAATGTTTTGAACTGCACAACCCCCTTATTAAAATCCTCGCATTTATTTTGCTGTTCCTTAATGAATTGCTACATTTATGTTGTTTCTAAACATACATTTTACAAAGAACAGGCAACTGCGGATTTATTTAAACAGAATGAAATTTGTGAAATTTAATATAAACAACAGCTACTGCACTGGTCGGTCGACAGTAACAAATTTCAGTCTCTAAAGAATAATATCCATGCACATTCATAAATCATAATCATGACAAAGGATACAGTTTGATGTATTTATGCAAATGAATGTTTTTAAAAAAAGCAAGGGATCGCGTTCGTAGCTATTCAACAGTTTCATTTGCAGTCGTAAAAATTTAGGTTTGTTTGATATTGAACCAGCTACACTTTTACAGTAAATAACACTTGCATAACATACTTTTATATTTACATAAACCGTTTTCTCAGTACTCCTTATTTAATATACAGGGCGTATTCCAACTATGTTAATTCTTAAAGTTGATAGTCATTTCATACAGTTAACAAAACGTCAAAATTGAAACCATTTAACAATGTATCGTCTATACACTCGCAATCATTGAAAATGTAACACTCGTACGGTAGTCACATTCTAAACATCGTTCTTCTGAAACCTTTGTCTGTACATGCAATATTTAATTTCTTTTTTAATAAGAATAATCAAATCACTAATTTATATATAATTTATTTAGAACAGTCTTGTGTTTGATGTTTCATTCAATAAAAATTTCCTTTCACTTTCGGCCGGCGTGCTGTTTGAGTTGCCTATTCGCAAGGTTTTTCTTTAAAGCCCTTCAAGCAGATATATATCACTTGGTGTCAGGCTCTAGAGCAGGAAATAGTGGAAACGTTTATTCCCTCTGGTTACTTCAGGGCTGCCTCTCAGAACTCAGGTTGAATAACTGAGACTTTTATTAAATCCTAAACCTAGTTCCAGGCATTTGCTGATCCGTTCTATCCACGATTTCAGATAATTCCCTATGAATCAAATGCTATTAGTGTGATAACGACTTCTGTAAAACTTTGTGTCCTTAGTTGGGCAAGAGTACTAATAAATGTTGTACTGCTCAACTAAACTCTATGTTTACATCTCTAACGTTGTGTACTATTTTGATCTTGATTAAAATAAGTGGATTGGATGTTACATAGTGTGGAAGCCTGTAACGGTCACTTTTGCTTCCGTTACATGTGATTATATTTTATCTGCTTCTGGTGTGTTCTTTGTATTTTGTTAATAGTTTTCTCTCGTTTGAGTGATAATTTTTTGATAATGATGAGTTCACCCTGCGATGTCGTGTAGTTTTTTCTAACTTCCTTTAAATCTGGAAATCAATTAGGGCTGGCAAACCTTACTTTTACTAGCGAAACGCAGGGTATATTCCTTCTGTTTTTAAATTTATTTTTTTGAAATATGTTGAACTTTTACAGCTGTGATTGTTTTCTGATTAATATTATCCCATTTGTAAAATTTTGTTAGCAATTTGATCAAGTTTGGATTATCCTTATCAAGATTCAGTAATTCATAAATTGCAATCTCATCTCTAATTACTACCTAGAGGTCCTGCACACTCCTCCAGGCAACTATCGCCAGAAATCCCGTGCAAAAATAAAACACCCCCCAAGTAGACTTCTGCAAAACACGCAGAACCTTCCTCCTGACCTACAGGAGGTCCTGGATTCTACCCCACTAGCCTATCGCTAGCCTACTCTAGCCACAACAATGTCACCACCCACTCAACCAAATTCGCCATTTCCTCACGGACGTAACCCCACCAACCCCGGTTTCTGAACGGATCTGTTTTTTTCCCCTATCTCTCGAGGCCAAGAAGATCACCGCTCCAGAGATGCCGCATCAACCACTTCAACCAGATCATCATCATACCCTTGCGCCGGCGCTGCCCCCCCTTCTCCGGGGCCCTTGCCTCCTCGCCGCACCTTCTTCTTCAAACACCACGCCTCCACCGATGCATACGGACGTTGCGTTCTGCCGCCAAAATTGGGCTTAAGAGAAGCTAAAGAGCTTCTAAAGCCGGTGCCATGTGCACCAATCGTTGATTTCTGTCTGTCTGACTAAATAATAGTAAGGAATTAAAATATTGCTTGTGAGACTGGAGTCTAATTGTTCCTAACATAAATTTTTTTATTTTTTTTTTACTGTTTTAACGAATTTCAACAACCCTGCATGTTAAACATACTTCATATTTAAGAAGGGAAAGTTGACAATGTCCAGGGGGTAGCTTATGATGGCATTTATTGTTCATTGTGCTACTACAGCTGCACTATTAGTTCCAAGAAAATAGGCATGTCTGGTACTACAAGGGTTTAAAAACACCGTAAATCTCCTTAACTTTCACTTTTTAAGGCGACAATACAAGAAACACTTTTCTTTTTCTAACCAGAGACGGCTTCAGTTTTTAATATTTAGGAAAATTGTCAAAATTTTCAACTTTCACGAAGCCACTTCGTTTTTTCATTTTTTGTCGTCTTTTAGCCTCACTTATCACCTATTAAAAGGATACCCTTTATTTAGAAATCACCCTGTATATCTTGTCTAGAATGATAATATGTATTTAGGTTTCAATAAATCCATTTTAGGAAACGACCCCATTGATCAAAAATTGAACAATACTGTTTTTGGATGCAAACACTGCTGACAGTGAACACTACAGTTTTATTTTGGGCAAAGAAATGACTCTTTCCATAACTGCACTATATTTACTGTAAGTAAGACATGTAAATTATATGTAATTGTTAACTGGAGTTTTTAATACATTAAGAAAGCACTTTGTGCTACACATTGTCTTTTGCTTATTACAAAACCATGCACACTTTTGTTAGTGATTTTTAGTATACGAGGTCTGTTCAAAAAGTATCGCGAATTTTGAATTTCCGCGGGTTACCCATATTCAATTTTCGATTTATTTGTGGCGTTATGTTGGTACTCATGTCCCTCACTTATGCCGACAAGTTCGGCCATTTTAAATGTTCAGTTAATTTTTGACAGCTGTTTTGCTTGGACGTGTTTTGGATCGTCTTCGATTTTTGCCTATTCCAAAAAATGGATCAAAGAATCTGTATCAAATTTTGTGTGAAAAACAAAATTAAGTGCGCGGACGCATTCCGAATGTTGACTGTGGCAAATGGTGAAGCTACCTTGGACCGAAGCAACGTTTATCGGTGGTACAAAATGTTTTCAGATGGCCGAGATGTGAACGACAAAGGGCGTGCTTTTGGTTTTGCTTACAGTTTTCTTCGATTGCAGGGGCGTGGTACATCATCAGTTCTTGCCACAGGGAAGAACGGTCAATAAGGAATATTACCTGCAATCAATCCGCCAGAAACACCCGGATTTGTGGAAGAACAAAAATTGGCTTTTGCACCATGATAACACCCCTGCTCACACATCGTTGCTTGTGCGCGAATTTTTGGCCACAAACAACACACTAATGATGCCGCAGCCACCGTATTCCATAGACCTGGCCCCCTGTGACTTTTTTTGTTCCCGAAACTGAAGAGGCCCATGAAAGGACGACGCTACGCTACGATTGAGGAGATAAAGACGGCATCGAAGGAGGAGCTAAACAAGATCACAAAAAATGATTTTTTGAAGTGCTTCGAGGATTGGAAAAAACGTTGGCACAAGTGTATAATATCTGATGGGGATTACTTTGAAGGGGACAAAATAGATATTCATGAATAAATAAATAATTTTTGAAAAAACACAAAATTCGCGATACTTTTTGAACAGACCTCGTATTTAGTATTTTATTAGCTGTATTCAGAATATCTAAGTTGCAGTTTTGTGTGATGCTGCACGTCACCTACCTTTGAAAGCAATTTTGACATTATTATTGGACCAAACCGCTGATTAAATTCCAATTGCTTTGTTTTAGTTGTATTAATGTAAAGTCGATTACTTTTTATTAAATTTTGGGATTGATGCTAACAGCAAATGTTCTCAATTAGTTTATTCTTGTACTTATGGGGAAAGAGGAATCAAGAAAATGAGAACTCAAGAATTATTATTGTTTTTCTATCTCAAAATCTAATTAGGAATTTATGTTTTAGAAAACAATTCATTTTAATGCTCGCAATGACAAAATCAGAACAGCTAAGTTTTCTATTTAGAATATGCGTAGCTTCTTAGACCTGTATGACACTGAAAAATTTCATAAAAATTTTGAAAAAGATTTTTGTCAAATTTCTGTAAAGAATTTTTGGTATATTGTTGTAGTCTGTTCTATATGCAACTTGTATAAAATTTTCTATGAAATTTTTGACGTGCGCTTGCGCGTTTTAGGCATTTCTATACAGCTATTTTGTTTAACCTTTTGTCCACCTTGTCTCAGCTGATTTCGATCTGCGCATTTTTTTGCATAAAATTTTTACTTTTTAAAACATGTTCTAAAAATGTTTTGCTCAACGAAATTTCTACAAAATTTTTTTTTCCAGAAAAAAGCATCTGCAAAGATGGCGGCGTTTATTTTGGACAGTCATATTTGAAATGTATTCTGCCTAAATCAACGCAATCAGAGTAAGAACGTAGGAAATATATTTGCTCTATTTAAAGTACACATATCAAGCAACAATGACCTAAATAACAGCTTGTAATGCCACAAAGACAGATGAAAGAAAATTATATATTAGACTAGCTTAGAAATTACCCCAAGAAAAAATACGTAATGTTTGGCTTACAAATATTTAAACAAATCCAAACATTTATTAGGCATGAAGCAATCGAGATCTGAAGCAAAACTGACTTTGGAAAATTGCATCATGGTTAACAGATCTAGAAACAAATGTAGATAGTTGAAATGGGGTGCCAGACAGACTTTTAATACGGTAATTACGGACCTTCAAGGAAATAACCTTAAGCTGCAAATAATCTAAGTATACATCATGATTACTCATTCCTTAGAAGTTATCAGGAAGGTATCAGGATGCGCTCCATAAACGTAACTGAACATCAAATGACAGAACTAAACGGTGTGCGGAATTGAAATAAATGTTATCAATCTCGGGATGAGATACTAGAATCGCCTACTATACACAGCTCTATGATATTATATCATGAATCTTTCATTAGTTAAACCGTTAAAAACATAGTATGTAAGGTCACAAGGTAACAAGCTTTCAAAATCTTATGTCACAGTGATGATTAACTTTGTAAATCCTCATGCCGCTGGGAAATACAAAATTCTATTTGTTTCACTATTATAGCATCTCATAAAATAAATCATTATCTCTGAATGTACTTTGTTTAAATATCTGCTTGAAATCCACCTAGATTAGTTACGAATATAATTAATTATTACCATTAACTTTTTAAGAGAACAACAATAGACATTCTAATAGCATTCTCAAAACGTCTTTTGTATACCTAAACAAGATAAAGACAAGAAATTAAGGATATTTGCATAAATTACTCAAACAGATAATGAAGTAAAAGGATTTTAAGGAAAACGCACGAAAAGCACTAAGCAAGCACATTTACCACCCTTTAATAGATTTTTTAGATGAGTTTAATTAGATTTTAACGATGTACTTGGTTAGACTTAAGTAGATGAAGAGACATATAAAATTTAAATCTTTAAATTAAAAAATAATTCATTCTTTCTTCTGAAAATGATTTGCAACTTCTCAAAATGATGAAGTGGGAGTTATTATTAGGGGCTTTTCTTTGCATATAGTAACACATTAATCTTACAAGTTAATTCGTCAGCACTACTGTTCGAGAAAACTTAACGGAAATTCTATTAGGATATTCGATTTCTACTTGGGCAACAAACTAAGAAAAAGGTTCCCTGCTGGTCTTTCCTTCGTGTTTTTTCTTTACTTATTGCTGACTTGCATAATATTCTCCAAAAGTAAATGAAAATAGCGTAAGATAAAAAGGCTTTTGCTCATTTCAAAAAATTGAAAGATTATGCGTGAAATTATTGCAGACATATCAATAAATTTCTGAATTAATTTTAGAAAGTAAAGATAAACAAAATTTAACAGTGAACAGTTCAATTATTTTCAGTAATGCCATTAACCGTTAGAATTATTTCGAAAATAACGCATGTTCATTTAAGAAGCTTATTGTGCTTTATTTTTTTTCTTAATTTACACAGATAAGAATCTCGAATCGTTAGATTTAACCGTTAATTAAGCAAACAGTACGAACAACCTATTCTGATGTTTTGCTTGTCAGGTGTTTATTTTTTATTGACGCTTCTTGGATGTTTTTTTTCTATAAGATGATGTAGGCAATATTTATCTCGACAAGTATACCTGAATATTGTTATTCATTAATGTTTTTTATCATTTACACATCGTAACTATGTTGCTGTATTCACAAAGATACGGTTGTATAACAAACTCGTTTAATAAAAAAAATATGGTAAACAACTTCACTTACGCTAGTTGTATACTATACAGTGTGTTTCACAGAAACTACAATTTTATTTACAATTTCATAAACTGCTTTACTTTAATTACATTTAATAACACAGAGTGGTTTAGTAAAGAATTCATTTAAATCAATAGGTAGCAGCAAAATTAACCATAATTATTATTATTGCCATAGTTTTTCTTGTTTTTTATCGATTATAAAGTTAAAAGGTGATTTCATTATGTAGCTTAATGTCTCAACCACAAATTTATAATAATTGTGTTAATATCAGAGTAGTTTATATAAAAACTAGATACAAGTAGACAATTAAACTTTAAAAAACTGGAAATCCCAAATTATAAAATATCCCAAGAACAAGATTAAATGACGCAGAAAGTGCTCGTCATTGAAAGAATCTTTTTTTTTTATCTCAAAAGCTATATAAACAAACTACTTACATTTCTCTTATATAATTGAAGAATTTCCGGCATCAAATTCTTTGTATGGAATGTATTCAATGTTATACGTTACTCTACTGTCGTATTACTATCTTTTATCTCCCTTCTTGTCTCATCTACATACAAAAAATACACAAACAAAATGAAGAATAAAAAACACTGAAGGAATAAAAACAGAGTGACACGTACAAAAGAAAAACTATATATCCCGCTACTAAACTAAAACAAGTGTGAAAGAAAGTTGAACATTTATGGAAGCCTCCATTTTACTCGAAAATAACATCAAGCATGATTTTGCAATTTTTATAAGAACTTAGAATCTTGTATTTATAAGCTTTTTGATATACAATGGTACTCCCTCTCCACGTCCATCTTTATCTCGTGGAATCATTACTGCTGTCTACATTAACCATGTTTCTGACACAATAACAATATCAAAGTCTTTAAAGTTAACAACATCCATATATAATATCTACACATCATTGTAATTTTCAAAACCCAGGGTGTAACAAAAATGGTGGGCTGACTATATTCAGAAGGGTTCCACGACTACAAAGAGGGGGAAAAAGTTTATATAAACATATGTCCTAAAGTGGTTCGTTACTGCTACTTGAGGTTTTTCAATTTTTTTATTCGAAAAGATAACAGAAAACGCTCTCATTAAATTAAAATATAAATAAATGTTCAAAATGGCCTCCATAGGCAGCCACACACATCTAGGCTTGTCGGAGCATGGACTACCTCACGCGCTCAAAAATGTCTTCTGTGTTCCGAATTTGTGGCATCCGTCATCCACTCTTTGTCAGAGATCTTCAATATCTTGAACTAGACTAGAAAAAAGACACCATAGGCTTTAAATGTCCCCACAGGTAATAATCGCGCTACAGGTCCAGCATGACCAATCCGTCTTTCAGGATATACTGCATTTAGGGATTCCCGTGCTATTAGACTTAAACAAACCACTGCGCCGTCATGCATGAACCGCATGCGTCCTTTAACATCTAGTGGAACAGCTTCCACCACATTTAGTACATCATTTTCTAAAAGATATCGATAATTCTGGCCAGAAAGTCGTCTGGGTAGTACAAAAGAACCAATCAAGAAATCATTGATAATTTCTGCTCATACATTAATTGAAAACTGCTGTTGATGTCTGGACTTGGATAATAACATGAGGGTATTCTTCTTGCCGCCGATGTTAATTGTGGAAATTGACGATACCACCTTTTGTAAAGCCAGTTTCATCTGTAAAGAGCACAGATAGCAAAAAGAAAGGATCTTCGGCGCATGTTTTTAACAACCATGTACAAAAAAAATAGTATTGGAGGGAAGTCAGTCATTCTTATTAAGTCTCTGTGCTCTTTGCAGGTAGTATAGGTAAAGTTGATAGGTTTTTAGAAACCCGCCACACAATCACGTGATTCACACCTTTCCAAAACTTTTTGAACGTTTTCTCGTTTGGTAAGAGTTGGTTTGGGGAATGTTCTGCGTAAAATCTTCTTGCTTCAGCCCTATTACAATATGCCAAACTATACATCAAATGCATGTCAGGCATCTCTTCGAAAAAATAATCTACCATTTTTGTACTATTAATTAGAAAACAGTACTAATAACTTAAATGACCTAATCAAGAGTCACAACTGAAAGCAAGAAGCGCGGATCACCTACTTGATAAGGGTCTGATTTAATAGCTGTTGTGAATAAAAAATTAAAAATCCTCAAGTAGCTGTAACTCAGCAACAAACCACTTTTTCCTTATTTGTAGTCATAGAACCAGCCTGCACATACTTAGCCAACCATTATTATAGGCTTAGGTTGAGATCCATTTGTTGAAAGTTAATCAGCACAATCTACAAAAAAAGTGATACTAACACCTAATCCAATTTGTCTTTATAAAGATTAGTAATAATTCCATTTGTCGATTCACCTGGATGTTTTAGAATTTTAAAGATATAAAGCTTATTAAACCTCGTATATCGTTTCGATTCATCATGAAATTTTGATTCTCTTCATTCAGACCTCTTGGACACCCGTGGACATTTAACGTTTTCTAATTCACCTTCGAGTGGCCACCAGTGGGAACGTCTTATATGGGTTTTGCGTATAATGGTATACTCTTTAGCCTCGGGGAACATCTAAACTTGATTTGCACCGGGCAAATTTGATACGAGAATTTCTTTTTTGGGGGGGATGTACAATTAAAACAAAATTTTTGACATAATGCATTTATTTTAATTGTAAGTCAGACAACCAAAACAGAGAAATAATAATAACTTTTACAGAAACAGTGTCTAAGTTTTGTTACTTACATATCCAACCAATAAAAGTAAACGCATTTCATGAAATAAAAACTACACCGTCAAAACTTAAATAACTAAAATTTAATTATTTGCTTGATGCTTTTCGAAACATGGCAGGTACATTGGGTATGTTACATGTCTCTCAAAATGTGTTGCCATTTTTCGTATTTTTGCAAGCGTATACAGCGTTTTGTAGTCTTGCCTGAGCTGCATTTTTTCCTTGTCACTTTCTTCTGTCCTTCAGCTTTTTTCAAAATATGTCTTTACTTTGAAATTGAAAGCCTATTTATTGGCTCTAAATTCGTGCGCACTAGAACATCAGCAATAGCGGTAACAGTTCGAATTAAACTTGTACAGAAAGAATTTAACCTTACCAAGCCATGTATATCCATTTAGACACCTGCGAAAGGCCTCTCCGACGCCAAACACTTAGAAAATTTTAAAAAAAACTTCGAAAATCGACTATCTTAACAGTTCACTAGCAAAACAACAGCCATGACACTATACATAATATCGCGGCTACGTCCCTGCTACTCTCCGACAGCGTACCAACCGACAGAACCACAACTCAATTTCCCTAAATCACCTGCAGAACATTGATCCCGCACAAGCATGGGTGAATTCATTAAAAAATGAACTTCTAACCTGACCGCACCCTCGCTTGGGACAAAATTCATTAAAAAAATGAACGTTTAACTGCTGCTAACCTAACCACAACCTCGCTAGCCAACCCGCAAGATTGGGCCATTTTGCGAGTGAAAGAAGCCGCCTATAACATCCATACGCGGTTCATGTTGCAGTAGGGGCTTGGTAGTGTGTGCAGCAGCTGAATTAGTTCACAACTTTATTGTTTCTATCGTGCAACATAACCTAAGATGTGCTTAAAGATCATGTTTGTTGTTCGTCGGTTTCACCAAGACTGGAATAATTTTCTTTACCTCCGGCCACCTAGTTGTGTTCTATGATACTGATGCTGATACCAAAAACTTGCTCTCAAAACTTCGTTTTTCTAGGGGTAGCTATATCGAACAATCATCAAAAAAGCTTCTCTAAATCTCACTATGTTCATTTTCTTGTTATTAACTTTATTGTGCTGATGTGGAGCATTTACCACAGATGTTGAAGTAATCAAATAAAACATCAATCGTTTGTACTTGACTGTTCGTCTGACGTATGGTACATATGAGACCATTTGATCAGTGATCAGTGTTCACCCATCTAGTGATTCTTAATGTGGTAGCTTGGTTGACAGCAACAGATGCAGTGATATTTTGAGTTGCAAATCAGCTAGTTTTAGTAACGAGCAATGTTATCATCTTATCGTCGACAAAGTGCTTAAAAAATGCTGCTGGATTTTTGCATTCAGCTGCTGAGCAAAATTGGATGGAACGCCAGTACATGCAGGGGTAAAAGTAAAAATATTTCTGTCACCAGCTACAGGTTGGATCAGAGGAAGAGAATGGTCAGATGAATAGCTGAATTTAGGTAAAGCTGCACCAGTAACGTCCGACAAATGTGCCCGCTCATACGCCAATTCTTCGTCTGTAAGACTTCGTCTAGTCGTTTTGGTTTATAATCTGCAAAAAATACAAATAAAACTATAAAAAAGGCAATGTCCACAGGTGGTTATTTTATCCCTAGATGCAAAGTTACTTTCAAAGACCAGGTGGCCACCGGTAAGGACAAAAATAAAAATTAAAAAGAACAATTAAATTAAATAATAAAAGCATACAGTACACAACTGAATGACTAAGAAAGCAATTTCATCAAAAAGTTTCAAATGAAAAGTTTCGTCCCACAGACAGGGTATGCTATACCACCGATTCAATTCAGGTTTTTTTTGTTTTATAAATGTTTTTCTGACATTGCTTTAATATTATTTGCCAGATTTTCTAAGAAATTCCAGGAATTTGATAGTTATTTCGATTACTTTGTTTATTAGACCTTTTTCATTGGCTGCAATCCGCGTGGTTTTATCATTATTTCAGGATTATGATATAAATTGATACTTCGCTTATAAGTAATAGCACTTTGTATGTATTAAGAGGGTCAGTTTTTGAATGTAGACCCGTTTAGGATTAAATGCTTTAATTAACAGTTCTAGTTAAGAAATGACCGTTGTCTGTAGTAGAAGTAGGAGACTCTATACATTGCACCACCGTCTAGAAGACTGAAGTTAGTAAATTAAAGTTGAATTATAAGAAATAAATTTATTGCTGGGCATAAAAGAATTAGATGCGAACATATATGCTGGTTTGCATGCATTTTGCAAACCTTAGTGTATTAACATACGGCGACAAGCAGATAGCTGCTTTATAATACTTTTACCTACTTCATTTCTCTTTGTTAACATAGATGAATAGGAAAAGGATGCATACAGAAACACAACTAAGCGGTATACACATTGATTGCCATAATATAAAAGTTGTTTCCCTTTTAAGTTTTATAAATTTTCAAAAAATCATTGTATTGGAGTTTTTTGCCTGCCAAGAGTAATTGTTCGTTGGGTCGTAAATGACAGGGGTCTTGTTGAATCTAAACGTAAATTCACAGTATCTCAAAGCATGTCTAGATCCTTGGTATTACAGTTAGCCAGGGACTGTTTGTGTTTTCGAGTAAAATGTATGCACAAAGTTGACAAATATAAAAAAGTTAATTTTTTGTGTGTGTTTAATTCAACTAAATTCTAACAGTACAATTGTACGTTATCACAAATCGCAACATAACTTATACAGAGTTTAGTAATCTAGAGTCCACTATTTGATACTGCGACGTAGAGCCTCGTAACCGGAAAAACCGGATCACTGTATGTAGTTAGCCTGCTCTCCTTTGCTATGTTGGCAAATTTCGTCCTTATTTTTCTCGTCCACAATCATCAATCTATTACTTAAGTTGTATGCATGACGACCAGACACAATTAGACGATCAGCGCCTTCGCAACAAGAAACTTTTTTTGTATTTATGTACAGGTATTGCATTTTTATTTAAGTGAGACTCGGTGTGCAGCTTGTCAATCATGCTTGACGCTCTTTGGTGATGGCTCATGGTAACCATCAAAGACAACCGGCACTCTTTTATCTAAGTGGTTTCCCTTCATGGTAATGTAATTAATTTTTTTATATTACATGGTGCAGTATGTAACCACCGTGGATAATGTAGAAAATTGCTGAAGAATCAAATTCTTGTGCAGGTGGAGCCAGCGCTTCAAAGTCAATTGTTAAGATCATTTAATAATTATCGTCCCGGTTAGCATTATGCTAAATGCCATTTAACTTTTATTACAATAATGTATATAAAATTATTTCGTTCCGAAATCATAAGATGCAAATTGTATTTCGCATTTTATATCTCTATAAATATTTAATTTTCCCTTCTTCGTTATATGTATTTGACCGTAGTAAAGTCAAGAAATAGAATATTTGTCTCTCTCTTGCTTCCTCTGCTGCCATTACACATAGAATCTTTTAAAAACTAAATGTATCTCTATTTCACTATCTCATTTTTCCTTATCCCGAGAATTTTGTGGTTAAAATCAAGGCAGTAGACATATAAATCAAGCTTCTTGACACTAAATGCAAATTAGCTTTACACGGCTACTACAGTTCAAACTTGTAGGAGTGAGTAACTTTCTCCACCCTTTGCGTTTACCAATAAATGCAATACTGCCATCATTAGAGCGAATCGTTTTATTGAGGGAAATCGACGTCACATGATGGCTTCCGTTTACCGCTTCTTCTCGCTTGAGAATTTTTAAAAAGTCTTGCTTGAGCTCTCGACAAGAACGCATTGCGTTCCTTCCGTTCTGTAATACCTGGAGATCTTCCCCTTAGAAATTTTTAAAGTCCCGAGATCCAACAGTTTGGATAACACTACCGAGGTCATATAATTTAACATGCACCGATCATAGTATTTCGGATTGTAAGCGTGTCGCGTCTTCAGTGCATCGAATACAAAAATTTACCCTGCATTTCAGGAGGATATTGTCAGTGTCTCGTTACCTATTTCACATAACACTCTCGTTACTGGATTATACAATCTCCAGAAGGTGTTGTCGTTACTATTATTCTCGTAAACGAACTTTCCGTATCGTTTCGTCAAGCATATCTGTATTTATCTGTACATAGCTTTGGGAATCCCCCGCCGGCAGCTGTTTGATCCAGTTTTGGTGGTGCGTCATCTCCAGTGCGCGACGGAGTTACTACAGCAGATGTATCTTTAGTGTAGCAAATTTAAAGCCAATGTAATGTTTTGTGCAAGTGTTTGTAGCTATCTACGTGCTTATGTAATTATCGCCAAGCGTATGTAGATTAATTATTCCGTATTGGGATTCACTATTAGCTGTAAGTTTATTTTACCTCATCAATATATTTTCTAAGGTATCGAACATTTATCAACGTTCTTGACAAGAACAATCTGTGCGTTTCGCATTACGAAGTAAGCTGCTTTGTTATTATGAACCTTGCGAGTAGTAGTTGTTATTTATTTGAGTTAAAATACAAGAAGATATTTTACCGTCGCTTAAATTATGAAAACCTAGTGGTTAGATTCTACAGTTTAATAAAATTACTGAGTCCGTTAAACTATATTTAGCAACGAACCAGCTCTTTGTTTATCGTCTTGTTTACGTTTAACATTTTATCTTTTATTAGCGTCTCAAACAGAAAACGAATGCTTGTGGTGCATTCGTCATCATTGTAATATCTTTGTATCGCACCATATTATTGTTTATAAATATTGTACCGATTAATATTCAGTATTGGTTATTTGAATTTAACGATAGTAAGAAGCTCACATACTTTATTCTTGAAGTATTCAAAATATAGGTCAGTGGGTCATCGACCATTTATCGTTTTTCTCGTTTATGTTTATTTATCTATTTATACTTACGTTTCTACCTAAAAGTTATTGTTTCTTGTTTGTTTCGTTTTCACTTTTGTTTGACTATTGCAAATCTGTGCATTTATGTTCATGAATATTACGTGTGTTATTATATGCTTTGTTATAACGTTAATTGTTGTTTGATTGTGGCGACACACGTGAAAGGGTCTGTTCCAAGAAACATAAAGCTCTGACAAATCGCTGTGGAACTCTGCCTGCACACTGGAGACCAGCTAAAGTTATTTAGCAAATATTGTGTTACCGATCAGCTGTTGCAGGAGAACCCTCTTCTGCCGATACCGTAGACCAGAGCAGTTGATTAGTCTTAGGATCAGCTGGTCATTTATATAGATCAAAGTTAACTAAGACTAGCACCTTTTCAAATTATACCCCTTTCGTTATTGTTCTCTGTCGTAAGGCCTCTCTGTGACCCAATCTCTGATAAAACCGAGCAAGTCATTGCTCAAGGCATACCAATATTATTTTATGCTACGTTATTTTTCAGGGTCACTACCCATTTTTACACGTAACGTGATTTGATTTCTTTTCACGCAAAGGAATCATCAAGTAGGACATATGTGCAAGTTTATCGTCATTCTGAACCATGCAGAGTATTTTGGGAAACAACTGCATTGGGTTTATGTATATTCACAATATTATTTTGATTATGCAGTCCACGTTGCTAAGAAACGAGAACTTTATAATTTCTCAAGATGCTTCACTGACCAGTTACAAATGAAAGTTGTGTGTTTCTAGTGACTTTCTAAACATGATCTCCAAATTTAAGTTTGTTGTTTGTAGTTTCCGGTTTCGTCCATACTTCATGGTAACTACTCATCTGTATTATATCTAGTTCTTCTGATTATAGCTATTGCTAGCTAAGCTATTTAGTAGCAATTTCTTTTAGGATGCCCCAGTGGCTTTTTCCTATTAGTTAAATAATTATTCTTGGATTATCCTGTTTTCTCGTCAGTCTTCTCATTCCTATTTTCTTATTATCTTCGACAATCAAGCATGACCATGAGATCTTTGTAACATGGGGGTAGTTAGCGGGGACTTGGGGATGCTTAGCCATTTCAAAACCTGAAATGGTGTTTGTACATTCATTTTTCAATAAATAAACGAAAACTTAAACCCTTCTTAAATCTTAGAGTCTAACTACACCTATGATGTGCAAAATCGCGTGAAAAGGGCACTGGCACTATTCAATTTATTGTAACGTACAAACCTTAAAGCTTGCTGAGTTTAGGCATCTTAGGTTAAAAAGTGACGTTCTGTGTATGTAACTATAAAATGGAAGACTTTAATAAAAAATAACCAAGGTCCTTGCAAAGTGACAGCCTGAATATTTATGTAAAGTAGTTTGATACTTCGAGTAGCTTAGGTTTTGAAATTTTAATTAAAATAGTCGCAAAATTATTGAGTACTTCCAAAATTTAAAAAGTTGGACTTGATTGCAATTGTTTTCAATTATTTTTTTTTAAAACTAAAATTAAAACACCCGCAACTTACAATTCCATAAACAGAGAACATTTTTGCTTTTAGTTGTTAAAAACATTTTGTTTGCCATGTTGATAATACTTCGTAGAATTCCATATTCAGCATTAGTCCTGTTCTCTGTGGAATTAATCATAAGTTGTGCTCCTTGTTTTATTCAATATTTTAATAGAACAAGTCACTAAAAATAAAAAAATTTGATTTGAATGTTTGTTTTTACCTTGTATGAAATTGGAACTAGGAATTTTATAATTTTACAGTACTCGTGCCATTAGTTTATTCGAGCTAGTGTTATTCAGTTTATCTCATTATCATGTTCAGAGAGAAAATCTGAAGTATTCAGATTGTTAATCAAAAAAATAATTTCAAGTTTTTTTTTGTATTTTAAATTATTTTTTTCACCTCATGTTTCAATTTATTTTGTACTGTACACCCTGTACTAAACTTCATACCTATTTGTCGTATGACTCATATATTTCCAAATATACTAAAGGTTACATAATAACTTCCCAGTATTGATTCAACGCAAACTGTTACTTTAAAAAAACAACACACATCTTTTTGCAGACTAACAAAATTTCACTTATTTATTTTTATCTTTGTTTTGTCGAACATCTTTATACAGGGATTATAACGAGTTTGAAATGCTAGTCACATCAATAAACGAGCCGAGCTCGTTACCAGCAAAAAAGCCACCATAAGGAAATTAAGTTTACTCGCGAGAGATCCTTTTTTTGTCGCAACTTCCGGAATATTATTCAATATCAATCAAACTTCAAAGACCCCTTCAAAATGTGGCTTCGCTTAAGAGTAGAGAAATCCTCTACGGAATATTTTTTAGTCGCAACTTTTCATGAACTAACTTTTAATTTTTCTAAAGTTTCTAAAGGGACGCTTTAAGCTACTTAATCATCTTTTTCTTTATTTTTCCTAGATTATATTTTAAGTTTTTCGCCTTAAGAACTAAATAATATAATTATAAAATAGGATATGAAAGTTTAATAATACAAAATGAAATAAAAACATCATTATATTGCAAGATAAACATTTTTCCTATACATTTTGAGGTTATACGTATGGGGGAAGAGTAGATTTATTTTGATTCAATAATTGCTCGAAAGCCCGAGAGAAGAGAAATTAATTATGATTAAAGGTGTGTTTGGAAAATTAATCACTGTAACGTATTTAATTCCTAAAACCATTTATTACAGTATAGAAACTCGCGAAAAACAGATTTTGTGGGAGATGGATATTATGTAGTAAAGCGATTGGGGGATATATTACGTTACTACGTAGTAATGAATTTTTTAGTATTTGCTCCATATTCGTGAAATTTGTAGGAAGCAACAAGAATGAGGCTGGTATTACGTATATTGGAAAAAAGAATAAAAAAAATAAAGATCTTAGTGTTGGATGTTGTCATCGACGTTTTTGTTCTTGATTTTTATCTAATTTAGTATTTATAGCAAAGATTTTCTTTTAAATGTTAGAGATAGTAATGTAAATCACGTAGGACTGACTAACATAAGTTTACATTACTCTATTGGTAGTGACATCACCCGTGTTAGTGGAAGAAAAATGAGATATTTTTCGTATGCATGAGAAGGCTATAAAAGTGCAAATAAAAGTTATATTTAAATTTAAAAATATTCAAATGACCTTGCCAATAAATGCGGATGATATAAAAAAAAGGACGGTAAAAACTAGTACCTTTTGATATATCAAACATTGATTTGAGATATCTTTTCGTATGGCAGTAATTTATTTGGAGGAAAGACGGAAAATTTTGGAGCGTATTTGGTGTTGGTCTACGATTACATTAATTTTACAAACCAGTTGCGGCTTTTACACATACGAGTATGTTAATTAAGAATTTATTTTGTTATTTTCTCTTAATGTAGACTTAGTTTAAAATTTGACCAGAACAAAAGGTAGGCAGGAATATTTACACTACTAAAATTAGTAGTAGATAAAGTAAAACAAACTTTGTACAGTATAGTCCAAATACAACATTTGTATACATTTATAAGTTTAATAACGTAAAAGCTACATTTTTTATGAGATCAACATACATGCATGGGCACTGAATATTTTTAGTTAACCAGGGTAAAATAGAAAACATTTGAAACAACACGAATCACACCCATATAGGCACCATGATAGTTTGCTGGTGATAACTTGTTTTTTCCTTTGTTAATAAAAATGACAAATCAAAAGATGTACTGACACTGGTCATTACTGTATTTTTTGCAAATTTGGATACCAGCGCAAGACAATCTACAATTATTAATCGGAAAAGAAATGAGATTTACGTTTTTCATCTAAATTACAGGAAGTTTTTGAATTTTGTTGGTAATTTCATTTATTACCTGTTTGTTGAAAACATGTGCAGAATTTTCTGCAGCGGGGCGTAGACTAGTAGTTTAGTTGCATTTATGCAAACTCACGAACAAACGATATAGTAACGCGGTTAGTGTTAGGTTCGAATTCGAGCGGCGTTCAAATTCTTAAACCAAACGTTCTCATCTCTTGTTTTTTGTTGTTTTCCTTAGTAATGCATAATAGCACCTTCTGCAGATCTGATTACTTCTTATTCCTTACTTTATCCTGCTTAAAGATTCCCAGTCTTAATGCAGAAGAACTACGAGCCCCTCAAGTGATTCACTCCAAAAGTAAGAGAATAAAACATATCTTTCCTACCTTCTAGTGTTTCAGGTTGAAGATCAATTTTCAATAGTGTTTTGATCCATACCATAGATTCGAATTCCTGCCAATCCATCAATGATTAGAAAAAGAACTTTTAAGATCTAATAAAGGCAAACTTAACAATTAAGCATCTGGTCAGAATCTTTGATTTTTTTAGATGTAAATCTCAAAACACCAACCAAACAAAAAATCAAAACTATATCAAGAATATGTATGCAAGACAGTAACAAACAAATTAGTGCTTGCTTTTAGCAAGAGAAATTGCCAGGTGCAGAATTTTACATGCTGCCCAAATCATTGAGAATTTGCAACATTTAAGCAGTGACACTTTGCGTTTAATCTGTTCCTGAATAGGACTAGTTGTACCATATACTTATAAAGTGTAATTGTTCAGCTAATTTAATTCTGCAATACTGATTAAGAAATAATTTGGAAATCATCCAGGAGAAGGGCAAGGGCTGTGAGGATTGTGAAAAAAAATTTTTTCAGTCGTCTTTACAACCCAGCTCGGGATGAATAATATTGAATATAAGCGACATTCATTGATCTGTTGCGCTTGAACTTTTATTCTTGGAAACAAGAAGTCGAACATTATACAAGAAACATCTAATTATCTGAGTACTTATACAACTTGTAGCCAGTTTTCAGTTTCAGCGAAAAGCACCCATACTTTAATCTATTGATCCGACAACTCTATGCAGGACAGTATTGCACTCAAGACTTGAGCTGTAAATTACATAATACTGAGGGTGTGAGCATAAGGTAAAAACGAGCAGGCCAGAGCTTCATTACTAAATAAAATTTTTAGATCTAAACCTTACCTGTTCGTGTGAGCTATTTTGTGTTTGCTATAGTCTACAGTCCTCACTTTTGTTCCTCATTCCATTACGTACCAATTAATTTTGTAATCGTCAGTATTCTACTGGAAATATTTTCCAAACTGGAGAATGCAAATGCTCCCTATTTGCATCTCCCTCGCGGTTATCATAGTTGCATATAGACGTGTAACCATAACCAATTAAAAGGGATTCAAGAGACGTTAAAATGTTGTGTCTAGTATAGAAAGAACAGATGTCACAAGCAAGACTCCATTGTGCACAGTCGTGTCGGATATTAATCCTAGTAATTCTCAGGTGTCCCCTCTAAAGAAAGTAACGCTCTAGCTAAAGTTTGTTTTAATAGGTGATCTGCTCTTCTTGAAAGTTAGTTTCAGCTATCATGATAAAGACCATCTGAAGTAAATACGTTTTTTGGTCTTCCTCTTGTTGCCATTTGGCTTATGTCGTTTTTTCGACTGCTCAAATATTTCACTTCTAAACTGAACCTCTAAAAATAAATAAAATATGTCTCATGCGATTATCATCTACGTTTACCGTCTGTTTATTTAATAGTTTTTGTTAGTAAACCGATGGTTTCCGATACTTCTTTAGGACGCTACACGTAGCGTCGTTTTGTTATCACCAGTAGTTGTTAATTAGGCATCCATTTAGCTGAGACAGTTATCATCTGTCAGTTGTGTTAAACCTAATTAAATCTAAATCTTGCATTTAAAATAATGAACGCCCGCTATGGGGTTTGGAATAATTCAGGAAATTTTGAAAGAAGACAGTCAATAATCAGCAGATACAATGAGGATTACCGACTTAAGATTTCTAGCCCTTTCTTGTGGTTCAGCAATAACAACAATAATAATAATTTCCAAACATAGAGCCTTAAGAAGGCTGCGGACACTATGACGTAACTGAAATTGTTTTTATCCCTTAAAGTTCATCTTAGAGATAATTGATACTATTCCAAAACTAACAGTCTTTTAGTTTCATATCAAGTCAATTTCCCACAAAATTTCTACTTGGTTATTATCACCAAATTGCCTTGCAGCTAGAGTTTCTTTTAGTGCCCCAAACAAGTGGAATTTGCTTGGTAACGAACCTGGTTTATATAGAAGATGCAGTAGCTTTTCTCGTGGTAAATCTTCTATTATTTTTATTTCGAATTACATTGACAGTGTGAAATTGAAAGAGAATAGTATATCGTGCTTAGCTGATTTTCGTACGTGTATGAAGGTATCATACTGTAGAGAAAATGAGCTAAATCTTGCGTAGTTGCATACTATGCTTTTTCTTCGACAGATAATAATTTATTTAACGTAGTAATAAAATATTAGATGTTTTATTTGGTATAGTAGGCTGATTTATCATTTTGCACGCGTTGCCATGACAAACCGTGCGGGAAGACTATTGGTTGTAGAAAATAGTTACATATTTATATAACAAGACCGTAAAGTGAAGTTTATCGTACGAGGGCCACTTGAATTATATACAATAGAAATAGTAGAAAAGAAATCATTAACGATAGATTGGATGATGAAGTTGACCAAGATCGTAAGTGCGTATCACGAATTTATTATAACATCGATTTTGACATTGACAACGAGTTATAAAGTATCAACTTTACAGGCGGTCGTACAAAAATATATTTTTGATCAAGTTTGCTTTCTGTTTAAAATCGGAATGCCACTTTTACTTTAGATGATGGTTCCTTGCTTATTATATCGATTTCTAAGATTTTTTTTAACAATTTCGCTATTGGATTGTGCAGTGTTGGCCAGCAACACTGGACAATTGAATCCCTTCTTTGTTTACAGAAGTTTCAGAATGTCTTGGGTATGGTCAGTTTTCAATAGTAGTGCCACTTTTTTAGACCCTCTTACGTCAGCCATACATTTAAGGTTTTGGAAGGGTCAATATCATAACTGAGCTTTAAGCTGTAGAAGAATTTCACTGGCCTTTATGCTCTTATTGTTATATGTATAATTTATTCTATGAATAAACACTTCCCTCCAGTATTATTATTATTATTATTTTTTGTTCAGTAGAATGCATTCTTTCTCGATTAAAATAGTAAACAACAGATATTTTTAAAGCCTCTTAAGTTTGCTTGTTAGTTTATTATCAAGCAACTGTAGCATATACGGTTGTTTTGTTTATCTACCTGTCTTTGCTCGCAGTAATCTTAAAACTATGTAGATATTTGGAAGAAGATTGCAGCAGAATTCTCGATTACATATTAAATGAACAAAATTTTAGAAGCAAGAGATTGTATCGAAAAGCAATTGTTTCTACTAAACATAGTTGAAGAAGAGCTGCCGAGATAACAATTTTGTTTGGGCACTTTTGCAAACTTTGTCATTTTGGGAATCAATCAATGAATTCAATCAAGAGTACGTCTTTGTTAGTGAGGAAGGGCCTACCAAATTGTTGGGTCTAGCTAGAATTTTCAATCTAAAAGGCGATACAGAGTAAGATATTATGGAGTAAGAGTAAAATCGGGCATCTGTATGTTTTTGGGTTTTTACAATGTTCTAGATAGATTTTATGATTAACGAATTTTGGCAGTAGATGTTGGGAAAGAATCAGAGAGTGTAAGCGAAGTCTTCATATTACAGTACTTCATGTTACAGGTAAAATACAAGGAATTTTATAAATAAGATAAACGAGAGCCTTAAATGCTATCTTGTGCTAAAACAACAGTAAGCGAAATCACCGGACACAAAAGTCAAATAGATAGACCGGTTTCAGTTAAGGCATGAAAACTGTTTTCTTGAAATTAGAAAAATTGCTAAAACGTGGTTATTTTATGCCTAATTTTTAAATATGCACAATGTTTCTTTTGGCAACCTCACTGACAGAATAGCAATAAACAAAAATGCAAACAAAGACAGCTGTTTATCTTGAATATTACTGGGTTTTTATAACCACACGAACTGACTAAAAATCAACTGACCTTTCTAATATTATTTATTTTGGACAGAGGATTCGTAATTTATAACTGTTTTGAGGTCGTTTTATTTTCTTTCCTCTCTGTAATACACCAATTTCTCAAAACATTAGGACTATTACTTTATAAAAAATAATTATGAAACAAAATTTGTATTTTGCTGAACTTGGTTTGATTGACATTGAGTTACCTCAGACTATAATTATAGACAGACAAGAGAAACGAGCTTGTCGTTATTGCTAATTCTATAAGTTTAGCAGATTATACGATAATCGTGAGATTATTTTGTCAACAATAGGATTTTAGAATTCCATTAAAATATTAAAATAACACTGATCTGTACAAGCAAAGTTGCTGATAATAATAACCTTTATATTTTTATTTATTTGCTCAACAAGGTATTACCCCTTTTTCTGCTTTGCCTACCTGTATGACAAATCCTGTACATAAGAATATTTCTTCGAATTTAGTAAAAATAGATATTATTATTGAAGTAATCTGAGGAAAGTAATACCAATAATAATAAATCTTGATCAAAAACAAGTTATCAAGAATTTACATAACATGTCTGATAATGTATTCAAAACCATTAAAATAGAATGTTTAAGAATTATATAAGGTATAAGTTAATGGAAATATAATTAATTTATTTTTAAAATGTATGAATGAATGACGTTTATTCAACAATTTAATCTAATTTCAATAAGCTAAGTTAAACACAATCAAATGCAAATATTAAGACAAGATCCATAAAATATTCAATATATTATTAAGAATCTAACAACATACTTCATTGCATACAATTGTAAGACAATAAGTTTTCATCTTATTGTCTTTTCGAGCTTAGCAATTTCATTCCTTTCTTTCGTTTATGAGAAACGTGATTCAAGTTTCGAAACCTGTATCACGTGCCCGGCGTTATTTTAAGGGAAGGACGTCACATCCCAGTGACGTCAGACTTTAGGAACGATCTGTCAGGTGGTATAGGTCGAAATTAGAGAGGCTCTGTTTGCGTACAGCAAGTTGAAGGTAGGTTGTTTGTCAGCAAATCCTGCGAGACAGACAGCAGACGGTTAATGAAGTTAAAATTTTATCAGAACGTCTAGAAAGTCTATTTCGTTAAAAGTAGTTTACCACACGCTTCCTCTAAAACAATAAATTCTAAGCTATCTATTATGCATGTGTGTGTGAGAGATAAACACTTTTGTGTTTGCAACATTTTTTAAATTGCATTTGATAAATACGCTTTCATGTTATCTGGTTATTGAGGTAATGCATTCTCGTAAATATTGTTTATTTTTTTATCTGCAAACAGTTTCCTGTGTTTGTTTTAATTTTATGTGTTTTGTAATTTTTCAGACATGAAAAAGTAATTCGTGGTGTAATAAAACGACCATTCTGTTTCGGAAGTTAATTCATAAAAATTACTCTCATTACTTTTGTAATTTTAATTAATTTTATTGTCAGTAAATATGGTATATAATTCTATAATCGTGACTTTTCTTATATGAAATAATTAATGTTGATTCCCCCACCCCTCCCTTAAAAGGGTTTCCTTCTAACAAACCTTGCCAATTAACTTGGCTCACTTTGATGTTAAAACATACTAAATCAAAAACAATATAACTAATGAAGGGAATTGATTTCATTGTCCGCGTTTTTGTAAATTCCCACCGTCAAAATATCAACTCGTTTCAGATATAAATAAGCGGATAAATAAGAAAATAAGCCAGTAAAGTAAAAATAACGTTTGATATTATTAGATTTTCTTTTAAAAGGTTTAGCGTCTCTTGATCGAATTTTTCGAATTGCAGTTGAAGTAGTTTTATATCGCAATACCAGGTTATTATGTACGTTTGTTAATATGTTAATTCATAAACATTTCGTTAATAATGCACGTGGTATCTTTTAAGGTTTATTGTATGTATGTTTTAACAATTTCTTCTTCTCATGATTATATTCTTCTGTTGCAATTTTGTTTTAATTAATAATTAAGAATTTTAGGACGTTTAAGTATTTCCCTCTTCCACTTTTCTGCTATTGGATGCTATATGGGGAAAGCATTTCTAGTCTACATATAAAATTTGAAATTAGTGCAAAAGGTTCTTGGGTAGATTCATGTAAGGAGAAACTAAGAGCGCTATATCCAAGAACAAAACTTTAAACTTCTCTTTATATGAGATTCGTTGATCTGATTGATACAATCTCACCGACTGTGTGATGAAGAAAGCAGACAGTCAGCAGAACATTCCATTACCCAAACACACAATAAGTAGAACACAGTACTCTATAAATAAATAAAATCTGTCTCATATCACATTCATCTAAAGAAAACTGATCCATACACAGTCATCTATTGATGTGGCTATGAAGGAAACAAGACTTTTTGTACGTGTTAAGAAGAACGACTGTGAAAGTAACTCATTACTGCATGAAAACAAGGAATTAAAAAGGCAAAACTAGACCGATCAAGAGTTATCATATCCTGCCTTTATTTTTAACATTTATGACGTTATTGTTCACGCTCTATTTACAAGCAAGAAAAAACGCCTAGACGCGTCTGAATGTAATTTACAAAACTAACCCTAAGGTACGCCTGTCAGAGAAAGTACAGCGAGTATGGTCTAGACTGCTAAAAACAGAAAAGTCGATTGCTTCATCTTGACAAACCATTAGGTCATACACTCACTGCAATAAGCTTGATAGAGAAAATAGAATTACCTTCTTTGATTATTCTTTGGTTTTACCTAGTTTTGGTTTTTGAGAGAAAAATCAACGTAAAAGAACTAAACTAAAACCTTAAGTCATCTGGAGACCACGTAAGAATGCATAGATTCTTTATTTGTCACGAACAAAATTTATAAAAAAGACCTTATGCCCGTGCAGATTAATATTGTGCTCGCAGCAGCTCGAACGCCGGAGATGGGATGGGTTCACAGATAACTTACCCTAAAATTGGCTTAGAAACTCAATAAAGAAAACTCAGGTATTGCCTGGAAATGTCACAATCAATGAGGATGCCAGAAGCTAGGTCAAAGGTCAACACGTTTGCAGATGTGGCCTCGCACCAACCAATACCTTGTATACCAACTTTGGTAAAACATCCAATATATGTAAGAGATGCTATAACAGTAGTGAACAATCTGTACTAAAACTCTCTCCAAACTTACTGACTTAATCTCAATACTTTTGCTTAAACAAAGTCACAACAAAGTGCACAGCTAATTTGCCCTATAAAACTTCCATAAGATAGTTAGGATCCGTAATCACTCCAAGCCGTGCTATATACTTGATAATAATGTTACTAAATAAAAAAACAAAGGCCGCTCAATATACACGCATGCACTGATCCAATGCCTCACTAAATACGTTACCTATATAAATTATTATTTGAACACACTGTATATACTTTATCTGAAAAAATAAATAGTGAACAATGCACAAATGAAATTCAACAAAATTATGTTTACTCTGGTTTATTTAATAAACAGATAAAAAAGGAATGATGAATCAATGAACAACAAAATAATGTATACAAAAAGCTCTGAATTAGTCAAACAAGCTGAATATATTATATAAAAGCCAAAAAAAACATATCAATATGAAATCACCAGATTTCACAAATTCAGTTAATTATTCATTGAAGCCTGACATCTAAACTTGAAAGTTAAATTTAGTAACAATTCTAACAACAAAATTGTAGGATTTTGTATCTGATATCAATAGAAACTTTAATCTAATAAAGAAATATTTGTTTATAAAACTAGATTTATTAGCTTTGGGCACCCATTTTACAACAGTCACCTACAAACTGTTGTTTAAGCATTAAAGCATCGATAACACAATAATATTAGAATTTTTGGAGCTAACAAGTGTCCAATGCCACCACATAAATCTTCAAAACATACAATGGACGGAGAATTCAGTGCTCTGAGATGTCGATACAAATTCGATAATTCTATAACGAGGGGATTTGTTGCAATATATACGGTCCCGGTACTCAGCCGGGCAAGGTACGGTTAATGTTTTATCAACCTGTGGTACGATACTTAACAAAGAAATTTTCTATTTTCTTAGTACTCACAAAACTCTTATTTAAGTCCGCTAAAATCAAACTTAAAATAAATTCACAGAACCAACTTCTGAATTTTCAAACGAAAAATTGTTCGGTATAACATGAAAATAAGTTTTCGGTGCAAATTAATTGGAACAACCCCTCCTTTTTGCGGTCACACAAGGATGACTTTTCACTCTATCCTGGTAGAAGTTTTTTGAGTATTTCTTACGTCTTCCGGATGCGCACCCCATGCTGAAACTCGGGCCACGCATCTCCAAGCGATCAAGTACGTGACAAATAATCGAACACATGTCTGATTTAAAAAAGAACACACATAAGATAGAATGTATTTTCAATATACAACGGAAGATTTACGCGTGAACTAATTTGGCTTGAAACGGACTTAGCTTGGGACAGCGGCGACGAAATTCTAGGAAACGCATGTGTGAAATGTAATAAACAATACCCAAACAAAATTTAAAAAAATGTTTTTAACAAAAAGGATTCAGAAACAAGCATTCCACGACTGACCAAATCCACAGAATAACAAGTATTATTGAGAAGAGCCTCGAAGAAAAAAAAGTTTGTTCTACAGTCTTTTTGGATGTGGCCCAGGCATTTGACAAAGTTTGGCACAAAGGGCTAATACACAAGTTAAACTCATATTTCCCAGAACAGTACGTAGAAATATTACATTCATATATATCCGATAGATTCTTCAGAATAAAGCAGGAAGATGCCTATTCTGAACTGAAAGAAATTCAAGCGGGAGTGCCACAAGGAAGTGTCCTAGGTCCGGTTCTATACCTGCTATATACTTGTGACATTCCACAACCAGAAAATAACACAATAGCCACATTTGCGGATGACACTACTATAATGGCAATTGGAAATAATAATGAAGAATCAACTGAAAAACTACAAACCGCTATTCAAGAAATACAGAAATGGACAAAAACATGGAAAATCAAGCTGAATGAAAGTAAGTCAGTACATGTAGATTTTACAAACAAAAAAATAGAACCAATACCAGTAAACATTAATGGTCAACAAATACCCTACTCAAACCAAGCTAAGTATCTGGGCATGACCCTAGACGCAAAACTGCGATGGAAGCCTCATGTCAAAAAAAAGAAGAGCTAAACCTAAAATACAGAAAAATGTACTGGCTGATTGGTAGGAATTCCACTCTGTCTCTGCATAATAAAATTTTGTTATACAAACAAATACTTAGACCAGTTTGGACTTACGGAATTCAGCTCTGGGGCTGTACCAAACAAAGTAATAAAACAATTATACAACGAGTCCAAAATAAAGTATTGAGAAGTATGGTAAATGCACCTTGGTACTCTAGAAACAGCGACCTCCATCGAGACCTGGAAATGGAGACTGTGGATGAAATTATCACAAGATTTGCCAGACAACATGAAGAAAGACTTCATCAGCACGTGAATGTTGAAGCCATCCAGCTCCTTGACAACACGCAACTAGTGAGAAGGCTCAAAAGACTTAAACCTTTTGAGCTAATTTGAATTAGTGTTAGAGTCAGTAAAAAGCAGAGAATGGAGCGGTAGTGTACACGTCAGGTGTAGTACACTTAGTTAAAAGACAGCTGAACATTAAGGACACTGATGAGTATACCTTAATTTAAGTTTTTTCAAATAGTAAGCTAGGTTAGAATAAAATTGCTCATTGGTCATAATTGACCAGATTGTAACACTAAGACAATAAAAAAAAAAGGTTTGATAAACACATCTGAATTAGCGAAAAATTTTACTTAGTAATGAAATTGAAAGAAAATGCTTACGATAAAAGGATTTATTTAACGAAACTGGATATTTTCGCAATTTGATGAAAAATATCAAATAATTTCCAAAATGACATTACATGTTCTGTCCACACAGTATCGTACAGCCAGCAAGGAGGCTTTTGCTGCAACGAAGTACTTAAAAGTAGAAAATGGTGCTTGAAAGAAAAAGTCTTTTTTATAATGTGTCGCTGCTTACGGTGTTCCTGCTAACAAAATTAAGTAGCACCAGTAGAGTTTGCAGATAAGTTCCTTTCCTGACCTCTTTTAAAACAGAAAAAAATTAATTTAACACGCACGCCATATAATCTCACTGTGACCTTTATTTGTCTCCTATCTTCATTACTGTTCAAGAAAATATAAAACAAGGAAATACAGATCTACTAATTTTTTCTTTTCGTTGCACCCGTATAAGATTTGGTACTGAAATTTGGAGGTATCTTGTACACATACTATTCTATTTTGCTTGTCATTAACACTTACTCAATAATTTAGTTCACTCTCTCTTCAAGAACTTCATTGATTCTGCTTATTGACTATAAGAATAATCTAGAAGATAGATTCTTTACTATGAATTTAAAAGTACATAAAACGGGACGAGCTGAATATGTTTGGGTTGTGAATCCAACAGGGTACCTAGGTACATAGTCTGGATATACAAGATCAATTTTAATTTTGTGGGAGCAATCTAACGCCTCCCAGCAAGAAAGAAGTCTCAATAGAACACCGTGTCCGTGAAGTTCATATACATCAAATTTAACCAATACTGGAGTCACGACATTATTACAACAATGGCTGAATATGAAGAATTCACTATCAAAGCAACGTGCTTTGCCATTCAACACTTAAAATAGCAACAAATCTGTTGAAATTAATATCCCATTAAGTCTATTTAGTCAAAAATCAAATTTTATATGAAATTCATTTTCAAGCTTTTCATGATGCAGCTTGAACAAGAACTGTTTTTTTTGGTGCAAGCTATTGGTCAGGTAAACAATACTAAGTATTATAGTCAGAAGTGATTGTGCTGATGCAGAGGAGCACGATACCATCATTAAGCAATCAGTCTCAGAGTAATTTTGGCATGTACTTGCAAGATCCGTGGTTGGTCCCCATGTGATGTGATCTTATTTAAAAGCCCAATTTGTTCATTTTGACTAGAAATGATACTTTGTAAAATACAACCTACTAATCTGAATTAAAACTTGATAATTACTAAGATATAGTTTGCTGATTCCAGATACGGCTAATTTTGATTTTGTTAGGCAAAAAAACTTTGTAATTATGTAATTTTTCTTAACTATTTTTATCCCTTGTTAAACGTCTAGTGAACTGTATTCGATGTGATACCAACGTAATACTAATTCTGACTTGTGCGTGTTGCTGCTACGTAGACTTCCATAAGGGACCATTCTGATCAACGTGGAATTGTTTCAGTGCTTTCTCTTCCATCGACTCTGATACTGATGCCTAGCTGTCACCTTCCCTATCACTACCGTGAAATTGTTCTCGTTGGTTCCAATTTTGCCTCGTCACCTGAAAAAGAGGATTTTAATTTCAGTTCACTTACTAAGATTCAACCTCTCTTTTTTCCCAATACCTACAATTTAATGTCATATAAAAGAATAAAGCTTGGTTTAAATAAGAAAACCATACCGTGAAATTGATAATCCAAATAAACTAACACGAAAGGGAAAAATTCGAATCAACTAAAAGTTTTTAATGGGTGATACCCTAATCGATCCTATTAACTTATAGTTCATTTTTCCAAACATACTAAAATACCTTCGTGGAGTCTCGCAACTAATTTTCTTTTTAAATAATTTACAAAATATGAACTTATACTAATTTACAAATGTCTATTTTAATTTTTGGGAAGTCTACTCCTATTTGCACCAATTAGTTGATAACTGATTTTTTTACATGATTCATGTTTTATCACTTATGCTGTTCAGGTCAATGTTTTTTCATCATTGCACATGCTTTTCATTATTTTGAAACCGCAAGCATGGTAGTGGAAGAAATGGAGGTTTAAAATTCTGAAACAAACTTCTCTGGCCAATCAAATGGTTTTACAGAAACTTACTTCATGTTTACCCTACTAATACGTGGTTATTACGACTTTTCAGAAAAACTAACATAGTTTGTTGAGATTTGTAGAGTGTTGAATATATAAGGTGTTCATGGTAATTAGAATAACGAGGATCAAGTGGAAGAATAGTTGCTACGTGGACTTGTAATTAAACTTGGCTTTTCAACACTTTTTTTATATAATAAAGGGAATGTTGCTATTATAATTTTTATTACTAATAGAAATCAGTTATGACGTGTTCGATTAGATAAGTTACATTTAATTCTGCTGAAAATTACTATTTTATACAAACATTCTAAAAATGCTTTCTCTATATTATTTAAAACGCAAAGAAATTTATAAAATACGCATTAGGTATTTTTAAAATCGAGTTACATATTTATGACAAATTTATGAATGCGTAAAAGTAACCAACAAAAGTCGGATTACGAAATCAGGCTTCGCGTTTTATTTCCTGCGTAAAATGATAAGATCAGCCTGTAAAGACCAACACGTATTTCAACACAATAGTAGCAATAAAGTGTTAATTTTATTCATTTGTTATACGGAATGTAAAAATATGTAGAACATTTCATTTTACTTGTCAAAAAAAAAGAAAAAAACTAGAAATGCTGCTTTGATAGTATCTTGACAAGCAATTAAGCTTAAGATCGCCTTGGTCACTTTGTGAAACTTACGCAAATTAAAATTGTATTAAAACGAATTATCATTTTGTATTTTAATTGTGGGCAATAAACAAAAAAGCTAGATGGATTTTTGATGTGCGCAAATTGCGACACAGGTAAATTGTTCTGGGTTATATTATTTGTTTATTTAATTTTTACTTCAATTTGTTACGAGTTTGATTTCATATTAATGGATTTAGTAAAATGTCGGGAACGCGAACAGTTTAAAAACTGAACTGGTGTAATTCCAATTTACATCAATTTTCAATTTGCAAAATAAATTTGATGTGAAATACTGGTTTATTAGAGGAGATTTATTCGTTATATTCGCTCTAACCAAGCAAGAGAGGTATACATACCCCAAGTTTAATGGTTTCTTTGTCAGTTTGTTAGGGGGAACGTATACTGACTGGTAGACTTTCAAATGCTCTTATTTTAAAACACTTTGTACAACACGTTTTCAAACGCCCTGACCAAACAGCTTAAGATTAAATTTTGGATCTAATTGTAAAAAATTCTCCATTTATGTAGCTTTGATTTCAATCTTTAGGTTGCACCGTCTATTCTTAAAAAATCAAAATGACGGAATTTCTTACGAAACACCAGGTATAACTGCCACTCGCATTTTTAGATTTTATACATCAAGAAGAATCACCCGTTATGCAATTTATCATTAATCAAGCAGCAGCGACCCATCATAGATCCGCTAGTAACCAATGTATACGGAAAAGTCCCAGTTCACTCTTCAGAACCCGTTGACCTCCTTTCAGACATTATAAGTCCAATATTCCAGGAGAAAACAGCCTGCGATCTAAAATCCGGTAAGGTTTCCGCTTCGCAGAACGATTTCCTTACCCTGATATTCAGCTGTTGTCTCTGCTGTCAACAATGTCCCAACGCTTGCAAAGAAGCAAGTCGTCATGATCCACAAACCAATAAACCCCCACCGACCCAGAATCATTTCGGCTCATCTCCCTTCTGAACGTCGCAAGCAAA
Source organism: Ignelater luminosus (assembly GCA_011009095.1). NCBI lineage: Eukaryota > Metazoa > Arthropoda > Insecta > Coleoptera > Elateridae > Ignelater > Ignelater luminosus. The sequence goes on along the minus strand of VTPC01006852.1, from coordinate 9,346 downwards.
GTTCTCTTCCTTCATTCTCCGCCTCAACACTGCCATCACTGTAGCCTTTAATTCTCAATGCTGTGTAACATCATCAGTTTTGGCACTACTCTTCCATACGCAGACATTGGATTTTGACAAAATAAGAGGGTCATCTGTAGAAAGATTTACCTCTTATGGATGCGCGCCTGGAATTTATGAGAAATCGATACGTGAGCAGGGAGGTCGACCAAAACAAAGAGTGCATCCTCGAGATTACCAGAATTTTATTTCCACATACACATAGGGAAATCCAAACAAGAACTCAAATACCAGTTTTCCGTTCACATGAGATGTGCACACAGCCTGACTCTTGAATTGGTAAAAATACCACTTGATACTTCCCTTGAATGCGGGTAATCCACTTTCGAGGATCTTACGCAATCACCAAGATTACCAAGCGACGTAGTTAGCGATCCTTGCGCTACGGTAGCATTTGGAAGTCCATGGATTAGTCCCCAAGTCGACTTTTTCCACCAAGGTTTTTTACCATGGTTTGTTTTAGTGCCAAAAGCAGCATTCATTCGTGGACTTGCCTACACAACACAGCATCAACAGCACCGCCAACGCAACCTGTTCTTTCTCCGTATCAACAAGAAATATGCCTTGATCGCCATCTCAACAAGTAGTACCGATGGCACGCTGGCGCCGAATTACCACAAAACTCTGCTTTCGCTTTCCAATAAAACCCAATTCAAAACAAGCACCATCTGCCCGAACTTGTACGTCGCACCCCTCCTATTCCTATCTGAACGGAACTTTTCATTGAAGAGATATACCAGAAAAAGGCGGCCAAACTGCGTTTCCCTTAATCTTGTTGACAAAACTTCATCCTGACACAGATTCGAATTTTGTGACGATTGCTGAACATTTGACCTATTTTGCGATTTTTCAACAGTTTTTTTATGTTTTATTGGAAAGATTTTTTAAGAGTTTTGTAGGAAGGTCTTGTATTTACAGATCGAAAACAATAGTACAGCTGAATTTTGCCATGACCTCTCTATAAACACATTCTCAAGTAGAGCCAGACTCTTTAGTCCTAGTTCGATATCTTTTAAAAGTCTAATCGTGACTCTTACGAGTGACGAACGCCTATATTTAAAAAATTTAGTTAAGTCTGAATGGGTAGATGAAATGATAAAGATAGCGCCCTTGCGACCCATGGACTTGCAGAAAACTTTTGCAATTTTTGCCAACCGAGACCAATGACGGTTACTAAGAATTCTTAAGTTAACACTACACTAAAACACGCAGATATGGTGAAAATCTGACTAGTGGTTTTGACCAACCTTGGTCGATTCGGACGCGATGAAAAACCTTTTGAAAGTAGAAGTTTTCTTCTTTATTTTTAAATTAAAGAAAAAGTGTGAAATAGACAAATAGTCATGGTTACCAGATTATCAGTATACTCTTCGAACCTACAATAACAGTGCAAAATTCAGTTTATGAGCTCAATCTGTTGATATTGTTCACTAAAAGTAGCATGTGTTTGCGTCTATATATATAAATTACAAAATTCTCCAAGACATCCAATTTGCATTTATGATCACGATCTGACTGTTTAGTACTGCAGTAACGTATGTATTCTTTGTATCTATGTAGTATTGAGACTTCTCTTAATCAAAAATATAAACTTTGAACCAACGACGTCAGATAGTTTTCATAAGTAACCTTCTAACGAATACTAAAATGTAATATCTTTGATGTTAAGATCGATTTAATATGTGCAGTTAAATAAAAATATAAATAAACTGCATCCTTGGTTGATATTAGTCAAGTCAAGTCAAAAGTTAATTCCTCACCGGAGGCCGTTGTAACGATGTAACGTCGGAGAAGAAGGGGAGGTGACGCGGCGCGTTAAATTCCGTGATGGTGATGGTGGTGGGTCCGTGGAAATTACTGTTCCGGCATTCGCCTTGACCACTAGGGAAAACCACGGAAAAACCCTAGTGAAAACAGTCGGATGTCCCGGACCTCCCGAGAGCAAAGTGGCGCCAGGACACTGCCTACGTTGCTCGGTAGCTTCGCGGAAGAATGTGGCTGGGGACTTATCTGTAGATAAGTGGGGTGTCAAAGAGTATGTCCATCAACTCCGGGGAGAGGTTCTCGGCACGTCTCATCATGATGGAGAGTGGGTGTTTGAGTTTTCTTTTGGGTCTTCTGTGGGCGGCCGGAGCCGGGGTTCTTAGGATGTCGAGAACGTGTTCTCTGTTTTCTTCGACCACCCTGCTCACATATCGACCCCTCATGAATTCGAGGCGCGCATCTACCGGAGGAATCCCCGCTCTGTCGCAGACTTCTTCCGAGGGGAAGAAGCGCTCCAGCCGGAGAATCCTCCTGCAGATGGCCCTCTCTTTCTGTCGGAGTCTTCTGATCTCATATGGCGGTGCGGAGCTGAAGACTGTGAATCGGTAATCGATCACGGGTCTTATGAAAGTTTTGTATGTGTGAAGTAGCGTCCTAGGGTGGCAGCCTGGAATGCCGCGGCAAAGTCTAGAGAGCAAGCCGCTGCGCTGCTGGACAACGTTCCAGGCAGTGCTACAGCTCGTCGCTCCATCTCTGCGTGGGGGTGAAAGTGATGCCAAGGTATTTGACAGATGGCGAAAGTTGGAGGCGCGAGCCCCACAGTTCCAGGCGGACGCCGTCGGGATCGAATCTGGCCGTGTAATTGTAGTGGGAGTGGCGGAATAAGATGAAGTTGGTTTTTTGAGGGTTTGGTCGGACCCTCCACTTTCGGAACCAAGTCTCCAGGCGTCCTAGTTCGTACGCCAGGATTCTCGATCCCTCGGCGGAGCTTCGAGACGTCACCCAAAGGGCGGTGTCGACCGCGAATTGCGAGAGGCGGACCTCCGGTTCTTCGAGGCATGGTTGATATTAAAAATGGATTCGTATAAGGTTCTGTGACATGCTCGTAACCTTACTATGAATAGGAAAAGTTATAAATAAATGAGAACGTCGTTTTCCTTCCTACTTGTAGTTAGATTTGGTTTTCAGAAAAACACATCGAAATCAAATCAACTCTCTTATATTTTCTTTAAATATTACAGTATCAAACGAACAAAACTTACGGGAATAAGAAAAATGATGAAATTTTGCAACTTTTACAAAATATAGTGACATAATAACTTTTCTGTACAACAAAAAATGGCAATCTAAGTAAGGACTTCAAAAAATCAAATTCGATAGACCAGATGTAATACAAACATGAATTCTGAAGTCGTGTAATTACGAGAGATACTCATCATTCTCTTTTTTAACCAATTGGGTTAGCTGTAATTGACTAGATAGTGTGCCTAATATTCATATAGACGAAGTGAATAAAAAAAAGCTTAACCAACAAATGTCAGAAGGCAGGACGTCCTCAATGTACAACAATTTTTCTACAGTAAAGGGTGACTTACTATAAACGTCATGGTACTTATGCAAAGTTTTTCATCTTTCTCATGACAAAGATTTTTGTTGTGTTGACATATTCGGTTCCTCTATCTCACGAGAGCCGTATCACGTCTGCTTTGAACAAGACAGTAGTTCAGTCTGGTGGTCGTAGATTGCTAGTTTTGACACGTCTAGGCATTCGGAGTGACTGCTGTTTGATCAGATGGAAATAGAGCTGTTAAGTTGGTGTTTCGAAGGTTTATTGATGGCTTTATGGAGTTTAGGTAGATGGTATCGATGGTACGTGTGCAACTACAGTGGAACTGAATTCCAGGAGACTAAGGAAAGTACTAAAAAGGTTGAGAAAGGAAGATGTAGCGCCAGATGCCTGCGTCCCTTAGTACGAAGTGGATCCGAGCTGCAACAGAGAATGTAGATCTGCGAATCCAAAACGAGAAGGGGTGGCAGGAGGTTTGGAAGAAAGAAGAAACGTAAATATAGAGTAATCGAATGGCAGTTGACAATCAGGCGGGTAGTCTGAAAATACAAAAATAGATTGCGATAAGCGTTGTCACCAATCTTACGTGTTAATTTTACTTTCAAAACAAATATACAACGTTCTCTATGATTTCATAGCCTGCTTTTATCGTTTTACCTTTTACATATTTATAAATAAATACATAACTACTACAATCTAGGTCATTTCATCATATTTTACTAGCAAATGCTTTTGAATAGTTACTACAAAATTTATTTTGTCATTACAGTTTTCTAGAGACCTCGAAATAATGAAATTATATTTCTGCACATAAAAAGTTTTTTACGATTTACAACAACGGCAAGTTTTGAATTTAATCTGGAGTGTAAACTTATGTCTAACCTTCTCAAAGAAAATAATATCAAGAAAATCTTTTGTCCATAAACTAAATATAACGTTACAAAAGGTTGTTCAATGTTCTTTTTATGAGTTTCTCCTGGTAGTGGAAAACCGACAACGTATACGTGTTCACCTTTCCCTGCTGTGATTCACGTTCGTTGTTGAAGATGATTTTGATTGCCTGAACGGATTTTTACCAATTTTATATCATGTCGTATTAAATTTACAACAGCGATGACGTGAACTTTACTGCCCATAGTGGAATACATGTATTGAAATATATGGTTGGTACTTTTTATGTGAACACAAAAAATGAACGACCTTGCTGATTGTTTTGTCATTCTACAAAGCAAAACATCATTAACATTTCGTAATAATGCCGGAAATTGAATTGAAAATTTATTTTCTTACAAATTGCATTATTTCTAGCAAGTTAAACTTGCAGATTAACACTAGCATTACGAAGGATAATCTGTATAAATTGAGACTATACAATAAAACTAGAACTACATAGGGATTTGTTAATGATGGTACGAAGTTCTCCATTTGATGTGGTGCAGGCATTTGGGATAATTGTTAACTTAGTTCGCGTATGTTTGTTAATTGATGTTAAAGTCTCTGGAGTATTCAGATTTATCTTATTGAAATGTTACTAGTATAAACAGGAAACACCCTCTAGAAAAGTATCACATTACGTACAAAATTGTGAGAAAACAAAACGATTGTCGTATTAAATACTTTACAGCCTTATCTTCCGACATGTATTGCTTTTAGTATTTCGATTGTTTCCACATATATAAGGCATCTTTATTTTTCCGTTTTAGAATGTTTTAGGGCATTGTTTTTCTTGTTTTCCTACGTGATTTACTGTAACGTTAACGTCAAATTAAAAACAAGGGTCGCCTTTTTACCCTGAAATAAAGGATACCCTTGTTATCAGTCCAGCGAACTGTCTGACTAACGTGACACATATGTCCGGCTAAATATTTTTAAATCAAATTTACACATTCATTATGGTGATTACTATGATCCTTTAAAATGCAACGGCAACGGTACTTAATTTAGGAGGTAAATCATTACGAAAGTGATAAAGTTTTTAAATAATTAAAATATCAAATAAGATATTTTTGTAAAAACCATAAATTATTTATAAAAAATAAAAGTTATTTTCAAACTACATTATATTACATACGTAATAGTAGAAAGTTTTATATAATAAACGAATGAAGTAAATACGTGTAATAAGACAAAATTTCTGCTTACAAAACTAGACCATCTTACTTTAAACGTATGCAACAATAAAACAACGCAGTTCACTTCAAGTGTTGGGTGTTCCACTAATTTCAATGTTCACATTTGTGTAGAAATGAACGTTCATGTAATGTAGAACTGGAGTCTTCGAATATCTGAGTGAACGATTGTTTTCAACTCATAGTTATGGGAAATAAATTATTTATTTATTTATTTATTTATCTTAAAGAAGTACAAACAGGTCTGAACCCAATACAAATACTTCCTACAAAACAGAAACGTCATGTCAATTATAAATAAGTTACAAGGTATTAAATAATCTAATTATACATAAAAGCGTGAAAAAACAGTTATTGAAATAAACAGGTGCATGCATATAATTATATAATTTAATTTAATTTAATAGACATTCTGAAAAGTGGTAAAAGAAACGTAAATCTCATGTTAAGAGCGGCAAATTGTTGTTAATTTGTATTTAAAACTTGTCAGTGAAACTGAGAAGGGATCTAGGGAGTTACATCTGTGATTGTAGCTTCGAACCATACGAACAAGTGACGAATTTTGAAAAGAGTTAGTTCTCGAGAAAGAAGGTACGAAAAGATAATTGTTTCTAGTCGAACGGATAGGAACGTTAATGTTAATTAATTCCAAAATCTGTGTACAATACAATATACCAGTGATCAACTTGTAAAGAAAAAGTAAGTCCGAAATTTCTCTAGAATTGGCTAATGGCAACAGCTCAAACTCAGTACACGAGTGGTTGTAACTGATGGATGGCATATGGAACTTTTTATTAAGGTAACTTACAAACCTTTTCTGTATCGATTCTAGCATATTAATATAAGTATTGTATTGTGGGTTCCAAACTACGCTGGCCCAATTAATTATGCTACGCACGTAAGCAAAATAAAGGCTTCTGATACCACGAAGACTCGTAAATGGTTTGCAAATTCTAATCAAAAAACCCAAGTTTTTGTATGATTTCCTTGTGATATAAGTAATGTGTTTAGAAAAAGTTAGTTTGTTATCCAAAATAACTCCTAAATCTTTAATGGAACAAACTGAATGTAATTGCTGACTAGAGAGATGATACGGGAATGTAAATACGGAGTAGTTCCTTGTAAAAGATATTGTGTAGCATTTTTGGAAGTTTAAAAACAGCTTGTTATTATGGCAGTAATCATACAGACGGTTTAAGTCATTTTGTAATAAACTGCAATCGGAAATAAATCTAATTTCTCGGAATATTTTTATATCATCGGCGTATAAACGAAACTTACTATTTTTAAAACAGCTGACTATATCATTGATGTAAATTATAAAAAACAAAGGACCGAGGTGAGAGCCCTGCGGTACCCCCGACGTAATCACGGCAAAATCGGAACAATATCCGTTGATTCTAACAGCTTGCGATCTGTTTGAAATGTATGACTTTATCCATCGCAGTAAGTCAGGGGGTAGTCCCATAATATCCAACTTGTGTATGAGAACGTTATGATCGATTTTATCGAACGCCTTGCTAAAGTCTGTGTATACAGAATCAACCTGCACACGTTGATCAAGAGCCTTAAGCAAATAATCTAAATAGCTTACTAAGTTAGTTTCCACTGATCTACCCGGCAATAATCCGTGTTGTTGGATACAAATATGATTTTTTGTTGTGCTTAAAACAATTTCATAAACAATCTTCTCAAAGAGTTTTGGTAGAGTCGATAAGATGGACACTGGCCTGTAATTCTTAACTAATTCTTTATCCCCAGATTTAAAAATTGGAACAATATAGGCTTTTTTCCAACTCTTTGGAAAAACACCCTCTTTTAGTGATCGGTTAAAGATTATGGATATTGGGAGCGCTAAATGATCCGCACAATTACGCAATAGTACCGCGGGGATACCGTCTGGTCCCGCCCCTTTGCCTATATCAAGCTGACTGATAAGATTTAAAACCTTTTCTAGAGAAATTTCGAGTGTTGTAGCAGCAAGCATCCTATCGTTATTAAGAACGTTTACGTCGAAGTCTGGTAGCTGACCATCTATAAATACAGAATCAAAATGTTTAAGAAAAAGGTTACAAATAGATAAACCGTCATCTGCGGTTGCGTCATCGAGTTTTACTTGGTGAGGTATATTCGAACTATGTTTTCTTGATTTAACATACGACCAAATACGTTTAGGATTGGTAACTAAGTCTTCCTCGGTAGATCTAATTAAATTACGAAAATCTAAAGAAATTAAGTATTTTGAACGGCCACGAAGTAAACTAAATGTCAGATAATCAATTTATAAACTAACTAATGTAAATAGGGGTAGATTTTAGGAATAACAGAATTTTTCATTCATTTATTACGGTAATCTAAGTTAATAAAATTCAAGTTTTTCTGAATTATCAATCTCACAACGTCATTAGCTTTAAACTGAACTGCATTTTTCTTTTTATTGCACTCAACGAAACATCAATGTTGCCATATAAGCATTTATTGAAAATTATTCACTATCGAAGACTAATTATTGGAGTAATTTAGTTAATTAAGGAGTCAAACACCTTGCAATATCCCAGTGATAGTGTGATATGTCATCATTTTCATCTCCTTACAAGCCAAAGAAGCGTGCTCTATTACACGAATAGCTGCAAATAGTATGTTGCAATTAGAAAATTAGCAACGTGCAGTTCTGATACATGAAAACATTTCTTTTTAATGCAGGCGCACTATCCGACATACTTTTCTAAAAATTAGTTCAAGGTTTATTTTTCATGGCGTTTCGCACAAAAAAGATAGCTAACCAACAATCATCATAACGTACTGATTTTATTTATGTAATTATTTTATAAACTGTTTTGATTAGATATTTATTTAATTATACAAAAAGAATTTGTTACAAATTTATTTTTAAATAATCTCTATTGTATATTAAATACTGGAGAATTGTGTAACATAAAAATTATACTATTTTAGCGGGAACGTTACAATAGAATTCATTGTTAAGGTGAATAATGTACGACTCGGTTGTGTTTTGATTGTGTAGAGTACAAAAAAAGGATTTCCACGTGCTTTAACTATCGTCAATTAATTATTACTAATGACTGACACATTAATTTAAAAATGATCACGTGTGCGAGAGTTTCACAATTGTATGCTAACTCTTCTTGACATCCAATTTTCATTTAGTGTACGTAATTCTAATTATTGTTAAACCATCAAAATGCAATTTATATATTTCTGTACGTGGTACCAACAGGGTACGTAAGCGATTATATCATACACAAATATATAACAATAACTAATAACATTATTATCAATGAAAATTTTCTACGTTTATTTGTGTCCACATTTTAATGAACAGGAAATGATCCTATAACCTTTTTAATTTTTCTTTTTCATTAACTCTTATGTCAGTTTCATTTTTTGACATACATCGCTGGATATAGTTTCAATTATAGCTTAACTGTATTCAATAAATAATAATCAATACATTTCCAAAGATCCCTTCGTGCTTGCAAGAATCTGATAGATAACCTACTTTTCTTTGAAAAAATACAACTCAGTTGCATTGTTTTATGTTTTTTTCATCAAGTTAGGGCTTCTCATAATATTGTAACGCGCTACCCCTAGAATATACTAGAAAATGTCCCGAACAAGCTGGTCGAATACGCCGAAGAAGTCTCGAACTATCCACAGCTTCCCACCGTGGAATGTGCAGGAAAATGACGGGAATCTTCTAGCCCCATTGAGAACTAACGCGGGAACGAATATAAGGCCTGCGTTGATCGAGCCAAGGGGAGTTCTACAGTCAATCAGCTAGTAGTTACGAACGAAATAAATGTTA
>VTPC01006851.1:62920-104791 GCA_011009095.1 Ignelater luminosus | reverse complement strand
AAAAAAAAGTGAAATAAAACAGATTCAGTTTTCAATTATTTGCTAAATTAAATGTTACAGAATTCGAATATAGAAAAATAATTCTGTTTTATTAAATATCCCGAACAAAGCCAAAACAAAATAATTAAATTTCCAGAATAATCGTTTTCAAGTTTTAAAGCAAAATTGCTATTCATAAATGTTTATTCTAACAACAACAAGAAACGTAAAGAATAAAGTTATAAAATAACTTCAAGCATATTTTCAAAGTTGGAATTTAAACAAAAATTTAATAAAACATTTTAATAATAAGTGAATTATAAATTCTTTTTGTAAATAAATAAAATTCCATCGACAAAATATAAAGGTCACTAAACATTCTCTTTCGATACCATTCAGGGCAAAAAATTTCAATTACATACGACATTCTTACTTTTTGACAAGAAATTATTAGCTTTCGTAGCTACACCCACAATCAAATTTTACTGAAGTTCAGAATTTCAAAAATGATTTCCAAACAAAAATCTCTAGCTCAGAATAATTAAACTAAAGACAAGGCCAGACAGACGTATCATCCACACATGCATTATGGTTCAAATTCTATACGTGTGCATGCGTGTGGCAGTGTACTGGCACATTATCAATCAAAAGTTAGTACGTAAATAATGTTGACCTTGATAGGTTAATAAAACCAACAAATGTGTTTGTCCGAGCCAAGGCAATCACCTACGATGTATATCCCACCAATGGAAGCGGATGAGATGGTTATCACATCTTCCTACATATTAAATGCACATTCATCTCTCTATACGCTGACTACTGCCAGACTTTAGCTACTGTCCACGTAACAACCTAACCAATGTCACATTACAAGCATCATAATAAGCTTTTAAAGAGACATATTAAGAGCTGTTGGTGTTTTAAAAATTTGGTATGCTAATTGAAGAAATATGTAAGAAATTCTTTTCGAGAGATACATAAATCTGTGTGTCTATATGGGAGGTGTTTCGAGATAAATTATTTTGAAATGTTTCCTAAAAATAACGCAGAGAGAGAGATATTGAGGACTTTCGGTTTCAAAGTTGAGTTTACATTAAAATGCAAATAAGAAGGATGGGGAAAAAGGTTGAATTTAATTAAATATCAAACTTTTGATGGAAGTATACTTGTAGGTTAAAAATTCCCATAAAAACTCTTTATAATGCGGTAACCTTGATGACTCATAATTGCTTGCAATTGCAATAAAGTAGTTTCTGTGTTGGAGGAGAGCCATCATGATAATGTGCAATTAGTCTTATTCTAATGAGAAAATAGTACAATTGAAATATTTCTTCCCTACTCTGATTTCAAATTTTCAACTTTAACCTTCTCCTTTTGTTTTAATTTCGACACTTGAATGAATTTCCACAAGAAAAATTTAAGTAGATAATTTAAATATGAGTGTCAATAGTCGGCATTCTCAGCAACGATACCAGTTTGTGGTAGTTCAGAAGATCAGCAAAAGGGACCAATTGTAATTTTACAATTATTGTATGTATCAAACGAACAAAATTCCAAATTCTCGCGTAAAGAAAGAAACATCTGGTACAAACAGCAAAACAGGAATTATTTGATTTCTCGATCTTCCGAAGATGACAGAGCATGCGCCTTTAAATAGATCGAGTTGTCTACTTTAAATTCTGCAATTCTTCTTCTTTTTTCGCTTTCGTTTGCAGCTTTTTCTCCAAAATATCTGTTCATGTTCGTTCTTCAGAATTCTCAAAAGTTGAATGACTATTTATGAAACATAAGTAACACAATTTTCGTTTTAGAACAACACCACAGTCAATGGAGTGCCCCACGTTGGGTGCCAGAATTATGCTACATTCCTTAAAATCCTTAGAAGTTGAAATACCCTGTTTATGATATAACATGAGTAACGCAATTTTGTTTTAAAATTTTGTAGTCAAGGTACTAGAAAAGAATTTCAAGAAACAACCAACACAGCAATCAATGGACCGTCCCACGTGGGCCTCAAAACTGTGCCAAGTTCTTTAGAAGTTTGCAGAAGTTAAGTTACTTATTTATGAAATATGAGTAACGCAATTTTCGTTTCGAGATTTTGCAGTAAGAGGCTAGAAACAAAATTCAGAAAAAAGGCAAAAAGTCCAAAATTATCAGTAACGCAAGTTTCGTTTCAAAATTTTGTGTGCCCCACGTTGAGCGCCAGAACTATGTCAAGTTCTTTAGAATCTTGAGAAGTTGCATTACAGGGTTCTCAATGATTTGCTGCAATAAAATTTCATATTTCATAAGTTTCCAGATCGCACGTTTACATTTTGGTTATTAATTGATATTATTCGCTATTCAAAATATAATTAGTAATTGATCCGTTTTGGTTTAGTTTTGAGAAATTTTTAATGTGTTTTGCTAAATATCTAATCAAATCCAGACGTCAAACGTTTTCATACATAGGTATCTTACAGTTGGCCTGATAAAAATCTCTAAAACAAATATAAAGATTCTAACCACGGCCGCGTCGAGTCAAGTCGACATTTGGTAACAATGAATGTATAAAACGCATACTTATTCAAGAAATCGGTTTGCGATTGATGAAAGATTTGGGGAGTTATTTTCCCCATAACTCTACTCGACCTACTGTTTCAATTCAAATGTATGAGTGTCCTTTTGATAATAGCCAAACGATTGAAGAGCACGCGAAAAAAGAGATGCAAAGCCGCATGGGCTCCAATCACGCCTTTATCTACCTCAGCAACACGACCTCTACGACAGTATCGCACAAAGCAGTTGCATCGTACGCCAGAACACCCCAAAACAGGACACATCATCGAATACATTATTATGTTAGAAACGTACGACTAGAGATTTTTCCCCGACTTTTCCAGGTCACTGGGAACCGTGAATTATTATTTATGCAATTTTCGTTTAAACATTTTATAGTAAAAATACTTGAAAGAATATTCAGAAGAAAAAGACAGCAATCGATGCAGTGTCCCATGTTGGGCGTTAGAGCTTTGTGAAGTTCTTTAAAATTGTCAATCGTTGAATTACTTATACAGTGTGCTCTAAATTCGTAAGCTCACCATTGGGATCTCGGAAACCGAAAGAGATACGAGGTCGGTTAAATTAGATAAAAGCAACTTTAGTAATAAAAATGTAAAAAAAAAAGATATTCAATCTTATTATTTCAACGCATTTTCTTATTCGCTTGATCATATTAGAAAGACATTTTCTTAAATGTCTTTCCGAAACAGTGCCAAAACCTTCGAGAACCGTTTGCTGTAGTTCTTTGACATTAAGATATTTTAAGATACACTAGATCTTTTACGTAAAAATCCATGGGTGTTAAACCTGATGAACGGAGGCACCAACGTACAGAACCGTTTGTACCGAACCAGCGTGCTTCATATATTTATCATTTAGATATTCCCTCACTGCGCGAAGATTATGAGTTGGTGCTCCATCTTGCTGCCAAAATTATATTATCCAGTTTTATCCTTTATATCATTTCGTAGGTATTCTAGACATCGTGATCCGGTGAAGGTATCGTGGAAGATATTTGGCCCATTTAATCTATTACCCAATACTCCGCACCAAACATTAAATTCAGATTTTTCTTGAAAGTTGGATTCCTTGGTGTTGTGATTTTCATTTGCCCAGTGATAAAAATTATGTCTGTTGTAAAGGCCATTATTTGTAAACCTAGTCTCGTCAGTCTACAGCATCTTAAAATGAAACGATCGCTATCAGCTAGCTGCACGTAATGCCTGAACAATTGTAGGTTTGGACGAATGGTATTTATACTTTTTTAAGATTCTGTGAACTGTAGTCTTCGAAAGGTTGCAATCGCTTGCCAATTTTCGGATGACGTAGTAGGATTTTGAAAGATTCAGATTTCCTTAACCTACTTTCCAATTTGGGAAAAACAGTTCTATGCAGTTGGCGCCTTTCGGGATAACGATTAGAATATTAGTTAGTGGCCTCTATGGTACTTTTTCAACACTGAATGTAAATTATGAACATATCGGTTTTCTCTTCGTCGTAAAAGTCCATTCTTTTGTAAAACCCAAATAAAAATCCCCTGAAAGAGTTTCAAAAACGAGAACTTGACAGAGGTATAATGAAACAGTTGAACAGTTTGTTTGAATATGAAAAACCAAAGACTTCTATTATTTGAAACACAAAACTTATTATTTATATGTTACCATTCGGTTCTAAATAGGTGAAAACGGTGTATAATTTAATTTATCTTTTTTTATGACATTGGACGTAAAACTACGAATCTTGTTGTTTAACATAGAGAGTAACCACAATGAATGAAACTGAAGCGAAAACCAAAATCGACTTCTACCTGGCATTTCTGCTTCCTTTTGTTTGTGTTGTATCTTGCAAGCTATTTTTTAATGAATTAATTAATTTAATGAATTTGCTTTATTCTATTTGGATCAAGTACATCCAACGCCAGATTTCTTTTAAAGATGCTGCTTCTTGGGCAAATTCTATGAAAGCATCGTTCTCTTGTTTTATCAGTTGTTTCACAACAGAAGCAATCTATGTAACAAAAATCTACGTTTGTCATATGTTTAACGTCATAATAAATTATAACGTAATACGTTTTCTGGTGAAAAGTAATCTTCACTTTATAACTTGTAAAATAAAAGAATAACTATGTCACTGAAAAGCACTCATCAATAATATGAAAATCAAGTGGGCGTTTCATTTAAGAAAATCCACGTTTACCTCCAGCACTGCAGCACTACAACAGACGATGGCGAAAATATCTTTTTGTATTCCGGAATAAATTCTGGAAAACTCTCTTTCTACCGTTCTTTTCTATTTTTGCTCCTTTCCGAAATAAAGAAATTCGAACAGTTTCGTTTTTAGCGAATATCTAGCAAGTGATAAATTTTTTGAAAAAACAAAAACAGTAATAGATCGATCTTCAAATAGGGTAATCTTTTTCTAATTTAACCGACCTCGTATCTCCTCGAGTTTTCCAGATCGCAATGATGAGCCACGAATTTGGGACACACTGTATGTGAAATATGAATGACTCAAGGTGCGTTTGAGAATTTTGTAGTAGAAGTACTACAAAAAAAAACCAAATAGTCAGAAAGATGACAGAGTAATCAATGGGAGTATTCCATGTTGGGCGCCAAAATTATGCAACGTTGTTTAAGAGTTTCAGAAGTTGGGCGCCAAAACTACACTAAAGATCGTTAAAATCTTGAGAAGTTGAATTACTCGCTTATGAAATATGATGCAATTCTCGTTTTAAAATTTCTCAGTAAAAGTATGTACTAGAAAACATACATTCGATGTATATGCTTTAGATTATTACCAATGGCGTAACTAAGGTTAAGTGTTCCTTCGTAAGATATATTATTGCACTTTATCTTTTCGTAATTTTATGAATATGATAGTTGCGTGGGTCCCGCATTATGAGATCTGCGCGTCTTTAGTTACGTCCCTGGTCATTACTAGAAACCAGATATAAGTTTTTTTTTATTGAGGTAGATGATCTTGCTTAAAAGCGAAATAAACATCAAGATTTTGGATTCGTCTTGATTCTTTGTATCAAAGCTTCCTATCAACTAAAATTCCACCTAAACTCTGAAGACTAGTCATTGAGTTACGAAAATTTTTAATCGTAGACAAAAAGGTACAAAAAACCAATTTTACTAGTCAAAATTTTTAATTTTTTAATTGCATTACTTCATCACAATAATAGTTCAAAATGATTGTCGACCCTGACCAATTCTTGTAACAAAACACGGTTTCGACGATTTAAACCATCGTACGTGTTAACCGCGCATTTGGCTTGGTACTATAGCAGACACCCTATGTTGAACTTAAATCGACAAAACCTTGCCGATTTTGTCTTTTTGGCAGAAGACTTGACTAGGGCAGGCAACCATTTTGAACAATTATTGTAATGGGTTAATGCAATTAAAACAACTAAAAATCTCCATTAATTCCTTCGATATTGAGAATAACCAAAACGGCCTCTCTTTGTTTTCAACTTGTTATGACCCAAACGGATGAAAATATCAAACGTATGTCATTTGGCACCCTGTATATTAAAAGAAATAACACAGCAATCAATGAAGTGCCCCCTACGTTTCGTTTCGAAGTTGCGTAGGAAGAGTACTAAAGGAAATATGCAGATCAATGGAGTGCCCCAAGTTGGGCGCCAAAACTATACCAAGTTAAAATCACTGTTTTGGCTTCTGTTGATGAAAGTATATGAATCCGAAACTCGAGTTGAGCTTTCCAAATTTTTAACAGTAGAATATAAACGAGCGAGTTATTTAAAAATATTTTCAGTGTTATGCAGGTAAATATCGCCTTGAGAAAAACTCCCAATAAATTCCATTTCTTTCCGAATTTGATTATTTTAGCCACTTCTGGTTTTTCTACATTCAATATGTACCACAAACTTTATCGAATTCTCATATAGAATATAATCTATACATATCATGGCCTACTGACATTTTTTCCCCAAATCTCTCGTATTTACACATTAATATCGTGTATCGAAACATTTGAGATAGTCACCATAAAACTGATAAAAAGAAAATTTGTAAATAATGATAATCGCGATAAAAAATTTAGTGGAAACCCATCAAATAACAGTCTTTTAAAATTCTAGTTTAAATAATGAGATTTCCCTTTTCTTAAAGAAAAACGAGTCTGTCTTATCAGTATAAATGGCAGGAAGTATCCTACTTCTTTTTAATATGATAAAAGCACGCACGCCAGCTATGGTAGAAAGCAAATTTAGAAAAAAAAATTAGGTCATTATTGATAACACACGAGACGATAGTTATCGTCTAGTTAATAAATCACATTTTAGTTTTATCTATCCATACATTGTGTAGTACAAGTAAAATTTGATTTTTTTTTAAGAAACTCCTCTTAATGCACAAATAAATGCACTCAGACAACGTAAATAATGATATGATTGTTTTAATACTTTTCGTTCATTGTCGTACCATCGTTGCTGGATTGCATGCATCAGGAATGAATGTCTTGCTGTTTTCACATTAACATGAATATCAAGTTTGCAAAGTCCGATACAAAGTGCATTCCCACTAGTCCGTGCATATTGTTAACCTTGTCGCACCTTACTTGTACCCGTCACTCACGGCTGTCTAAGCCATCCTGAGAAATGCGTTTTGCATGTAAATCCACCGGACACACACAACACACTCTCCCGCACACGTATAATAATTCGCGCTATTCCTTTTCTTCTTTTTTGTTATTGGATCAGAATTTCTTAGTGATTATTGAATGAATGACGTTTATAAATTGGAAACCGTATGGATCTTATAAATGCAAAATGTTACTTGAATAATTAACTTATTAGACCAGTTACTTTAGGGAGGGACTTGGAAAGAGTTGTAATGTGATTTTATTTATTTCGAAATGATCGATCTTGTGAACGACCAACCTGAGAAAAACAAACCTTGGACTAAGATAAGCCAAAGTCTTCATTTTGTTTTAATGGCATATATAGGGTTTTCCAATAAGAGGTTATTTTGAATAGCCCGCTATTTCGGTAGATGTCACTTTTGAAGCTATCATTTTTTGACATTTGACAAGTAGAAACTACGCCATTAATAAATATGGAACGATACACGCTTCAACAACGCATTGAAATTATTAAAATTCACTATAAAAATGGTGAAAATTTGGCAGAGACGGTTCGTAAAACTCGAACATTTTTGGGTCACCGTGAAGCACCTTGTCGGACCGCAATACAGAAATTGGTGAAAAAATTCGAGCTCTTGGGACAAGTTAGTGATGTGAAGAATAAAACCCGTGCACGTCGCTCAAGAACAGCCGAGAATATTGCTGTTGTAGCCGAAAGTGTTAAAGAAAACCCAGGTTTGTCCATTCCTCGTCGTTCTTTGGAATTAGCCATTCCACAAACGTCATTACACCGTATTTTGCATAAAGATTTGGGTCTTAAGGCTTATAAAGTCCAGTTAACACAAGAACTCAAGCCGGCCGATCATCAACAACGTCGTGTCTTTGCTGATTGGGTCGTTGAAATGCATGAAAATGATCCAGAATTCCATCGAAAAATCATCTTGAGTGATGAGGCCCATTTCCACCTCGGTGGCTTCGTCAACAAGCAAAATTGTCGGATCTGGGGCTCAGAAAATCCAAGAGTTATTGTTGAAAAGTCTCTCTATCCTCAACGTGTGACTGTTTGGTGCGGTTTATGGTCCGGCGGAGTCATTGGACCTTACTTTTTCGAAAATGAGGCTGGAGCAACAGTTACGGTGACTGGATTGCGCTATCGAGAGATGATTAACGATTTTTTATGGCCGGAATTGGATGGTATTGATCTGGACAACGTTTACTTTCAACAAGACGGCGCTACGTGCCACACAAGCAACGAAACCATTGATCTTTTACGGAAAAAGTTTCCGGACCGTGTTATCTCTCGAAGAGGTGATCACAATTGGCCACCGAGATCTTGTGATTTAACACCTTGCGACTTCTTTCTTTGGGGCCACGTGAAAGAGAAGGTCTACGCCAACAGCCCAGCGTCGATTCAAGACCTCAAAGATGGAATTCGTGAGGCTATCGAGGACATAGGGCAGCCACTTTGCGATTTGGTTATGGAAAATTTCATGAAAAGGATATTGTCCTGTAAGCGTGGTCGTGGTGGTCATTTGCCTGATGTTATTTTCCACTATTAACGGCATACCTTCCTCTTTATAATGAAATAAACATCCGATCATTTATATTAAAAAATGGCACTTTTCTTTGAATATCAAAATAACACCTCTTATTGGAAAACCCTTTACTTCACTTAAAAGACATTAATTTCTGCTTTTAGTAAGTTATACAAAAATGTTATCAAAACAAATAATTTGTTTAAATGCAACGATTCTACTTAAAAACAAACACGTACTTCAAAATATTATTGACGCAAAATTAGTAAATGTCAAAGTTTAAAAAAGAATTTACATACAGGAACAAACGCAACATTTTTCTTGGCAAGCGTTTGAGAAAAAAAAAGTACATTGCACATACTTTCCTTCAAGTTATTTATTTAAATACTTTTTCGTTTTGCTAACAACAGTACTCATTATCAACCAACCACAACTTGAAAGAAAAATTTTAATTTTTTCTTCTTTCTTTTTCCGTTTCGTGACCTACACGAGTCTCGAAAAATTACATCTTATTTTTACCTATACTTAAAAGTTCAATGGCATTGAATTTTTTGTATTATTTATTTCACTGTGATTATGACGATTTTACTTTGTTTATTTAATTTGTTCCTTGATTTATTTAAATTGTAATTTTATTTGCATAATGTTTAAAATAACATTAGGAAACAGGTTCCAATATTTTTTTTATTTATTTGTTTTTGAAATTATTTTTATTATACATTTTTTTTCTTGTGTTAATTAGAAAATACTACACTTGGGGTAGCCGCTAAAGGTCGATAGCCAAAGAGAGGACATGCTTTTTCTATTACATGAAAACACAAACAAATTACCTCACAATCAAGCAGCATATAAATAAATATTCAATATTGCAAAGACAACAGTTATAAAGTGGAATAATAAAGCGTTGGACAAGACGAAAAAATCAAAGCTTCCGTCTAAGAAGAGCAAAGCCCAATTTAAAAGTTTCACACAAAGTGCCATCGTTAATTCTCAGTTAGTTTACCCTAAGAAGGTTTATCCAAAATGGCCGTTGGCCACCACAGACGGCTTTGAAGTCTTCACTCATGTCAGTTTGTAGGAGTTTTAAAAGTTCTTCTACTGTACGTCAGCTTATTCTAACAGAAAGTTTGTTGAAGGGGCTAAAGCATGCCCGTTGGCTATTTTGGAGATCTTATTAAGCATAAAGTGTAATTCTGTACGTGAACTCTTTGTAAGAAAACTTGGTCGAAGAGAGCAAAGCACGACCTTAAATTCCGAAGCCAAAATGCCGTCTTCTCTTTTGTCAGTTAGCAGCCACAAGTGACTTGTAAATTTTGAATTTAGAGTATGGTTGTTTACTTTATTCATGTTTGCCTTAAGAAGGTTTGTCAGAGAGAACAAACTTTCGATTGTTGGTGGCCCTTGACGGTTCTGACTTTTGAGTACTAAGCACTAGTTTGTCATAAAAGGTTGAGAATTGTCCGTGAACGATACCGGCGACCTTCACTATGTTAGTTTGACCTAAGAGGATTTGGTGATAATGGCTAAAACCTCTTCATCGGCTGTTCCAGGCGACCTTCAAGTGTTGGCCCAAAATGTGATCATTGTTACTATACCAGAGAAAAGGCAAGAAGTCTTAAATCGTGCTACTTTATGTCAATTTGCCTTTTGAATACCAAGTACCACGTTGTCATAGAAGATTGAAAACTGACTGTCACTGGTGGCCTTCCCTTTTTAACATAAAACACAATCCTTCACTATATTCATTTGTTCCAAGACTCATCCTCGATTAAAGTGTAATCCTTTTCTTTTTCATACCAATTTATCCTAAGCAAACGAATTAGTCCGACTGTTGCCTATCGAAGGGAGGCTTATCTACCACGTTTGGGTACAAAGTGAAATCTTTTACTCTGTTTGTCAGTTTATTTGAAAAGAGTTTGTCAGGAAAAGTATAGTATGTTTGCTGGCTACCGCAGACGGCTTTGAAATGTGGATGAAAATGGTAATCCTTTAATCTGCAGCAGTTTGCCGAAAGAAAATTTGTCGGAGAAGGCAAAGTCCGACTGCTGGCCGTGACAGATAGCTTGAGACTTTGAATGAGAAGCGCGATTCTTCATTATATCAGTTTGCTCTAAGATTTCTTGGGAGACGTTGATATCTGGTCGTTTCAATTGTAAGCCCAAAGCTATATTAGTTTGCTTTGTGAGGATTTGGTAGGAATTGTTAGCAACTCCATTATTGGCCACCGCAGGCAACCAACAAACAATCTTTCCCCCATACCACTTCGTTCTACGAGGTTTTAGTGGAAAAAAAACATGTAGGTCACCACAAACGATCTTTAATTTCAAGTCCAAAATGCTGTCCTCTGCTTTGTTTTACTTCAGTTTCCCTATTGAAGATTTGGCAGGGAAAAGAAGGTTCGATTGTTCGCTGTAGATTTAACTTCTGAGTAGGAAGTTGTATATGCCAGTTTGCTCTAAAAAAAAGTTCGTCGTGGAAGACAGAAACCTGACCGTAGGCCATCAATTGCGAACTTAAGCATAATTTTTCACTACGTTTTCCAGAAGAATTTCTGCTCGTCTTAAAAAGTTTTATCAGGAAAGGACAAAAAGCGAAAATAAAGTTCAAAGCACTATCCTCTACTTTGTTAGTTGCCCAGACAAGGTTTTTCAGAAAAAACAAAACAGCGACTGTTGTTCGTCACAGGTGGCTTTGACTTTTGAATATACAAAGCGTCATATCTCACTCTGCATATGTTAGCTTGTTCTACCGAGGTTTGTTGGCAAAAGCAGAAATCGGACAGTTGGTGGTGTTCAATTATGAACTCAAATATGGCCCTTTTCTATGTTTGCCATAAGAATGCTTATTGGGGGTGGTTACAACCTCTTTGGCATTTAATTTGAATCCTAAGTACGATCTTTTCGTGTACCAGCTTGGTCTAAGAAGTTTTATCGAGAAAAGAAGAAACCTCTACTTTGTTAGCTTGCCTTAAGGTTTGTGAGGGAGAACAAGTTTCGTAGTTGAACGCCACAGACGGTTTTGACAATTAGATATGAAGCGCAATTTTTAATTTTACATGTCAATATCCTCTGAAAAGGTTCATCTAGAAAGGCAGCAACCTGATTATCGACGAACTTAAGACTACTTAAGACTACCATAAAAATTGTTGCGGATGGTTGAAATTTCATCATTGACTGCCGCAAGCGACCTTGCAATTTGAACCCAAAGAGCGATTCTTTTCTCTATACAAATTTGTTCTAAACGCGATCTAAATGCGATCAAGAATTAAAAACGGGGTACATTAATTTGAAGTTTTCCCAGAGGTTTGTCTAGAAAAATGAAGTTAGACTGTAGTTGACGCAAGCGGATTGACTTTTGCATACGAAGCACCATCTTTCACTCGATATGTTGACTTTAAAAAAGGATAGAGTAGAAACCTGATCGTTGGCGGCTTTCAAGTGTGAATATTCAAAGTATGATTCTTCATTAAATTAGTGTGCTATACAAATAAAGATGATTACAACCCTATTATTGGTCTCCGCACGTGGTCATGTAGTTCGAACCCAATTGTACAATCTTGCCTTATACCAGTCTATTGTAAGAAGCTTTATCGGAAACGAAGAAAATCCGCTAAAGTGGCCTTGAATTCGAAGACTAGGAAAAGGTTTATCAAATGAGAAAAAAAGAGCGACTGTTGGGCAGCTTTTACTTTTGAGTAAGAAGTGATATCTTCCACTCTGCATATGCTAATTTTCTCTAAGAGGATTTTTGCAGAAGACAAAGACCTGATTCTTAACGGTTTTCAATTGTTAATTTAAAGCACGAACCTCTACCACGTAAGTCTGTCATAAAAATGTTGCTGAAGATGGTTGTAGACTCACCATTGGTCGCCACAGCCGTGTATTTTCAAATCAAAGTACGATCGGTTTCAGTAAGAAGGATTATTAAAGAAGGTAAATTTCTGACCGTAACCAGCCATAAGAGATCTTAAATTCCAAGTGCAGAGCGCTGTCCTCGACTTTGTCGGTTTGTCCAGAAGTTTGTCCGAGGGATCAGGGTATATTAATATTTGTCAGTTTACTTTTAACATTTGGCTAAAACTTGACCACAGAGTCTTCAATTGTAAACTCAAAGCACCATCGTTCACTATACCGTAAGATGGTTACAACTCTATCATTGGCCGCCTGCGGCGGCCTTGTGTTTTGATCCAAAAAAAACACAATCTATCCTCAGTTTGCTCTGACGTAGGTTGCCAGTCTTTCGAGAAAGACAAAAACCCGACCATAACCCACCACAAAGAACCTTGAACTCCGAGTTCAAACCACAATCGTTTACTTTCTCAAGTTGACTTGAAAATCTTGGCCAGGGAGATGGTTGTCGCAAGCGGTTTTTACGTTTGCGCACAAAAAGTGAGAATATGAATAAAAAGAGTACTCCTTTACTATGAATCAGGTTGCTTAAAGATTTGTCAAAGAAAGTAGTCCGACTGTTGACTCCGGGAGAAAGAGGTTTGACAGCAAAATGTGGTCTTTCACTACATTAGATTGCAATGAAATTTGTCGCGGAAGATTGTAATCTGAACGTTGGCCGCACCGACAACCTTGAATTCTTTGCCCACAGCACTGTCCTAATAATGTTTCCTGGAGAGGGTTGAGACGTGATCGCTTGCCGCAGGCAGCTGTGAGGTTCGAGCATAAAGTGTAATCCTTTAGGTCAGTTTGTCTTGAGATTTATGAAAACAAAATTTGTACGTTGGCTACCACAAGTTGTCTTGAATTGCGTAATTTTTTACTCCAGTTTTTCCTCAGAAGGTTTTGATGGAAAAAGCCAAGTATGTCACTTGGACTCTGCAGTTTCACGAGGTAAGTCATCTCTTGTAAGGTTGTACAATGAATATGAACAACTGTCCAGGTTTCATTCAGAAAGCCCAACCAGCTTCTTTGCACTTAATTCTGTATATGACCGTTTAAAGAACTTTGAGTCCTTTCTCCTGAAGAGTTTTTCAATTGCAATCCCAATAGAGTAACAGGTTGTTAGATTATTTACGTCCACTTCTTTTTCCAAGTTTCTGGAACTGGAAACTACTCTCCGTCTAGAGAAAATTGGCGTTAGTGTGATCCAGATTGGACTGTAGTTGCGATTGAAACGAAATCTAGAATATTCCTTCAAATAATTGTGAAGTAAAGTTCGAGAGATGAATTCGTGCAAAAATTGTATAAGTAAAGTACCATGGTCGAGTTTGTAAATTAACAATTACAATACCGAATGGTATTCGATTTGTCTTTCTAATATAAGCCCCCCCCCCACCATTTCTATATAACAGATCAAATCACTTGAAAAATAAATGATGTCATACCTTTTACTAAGGAAAAAAAATTGAAGACACAATTATTCCATACGCAAGCGACTGTAATGGTTGTTTATATAGCTTTAAGGTTATCTAAACTCTATAAATACTTTTCTCGTTTCCAAAGGAAATTCTCAAGAAATCGGAAAACAATCATCTGTCTCAAACGGATTATTAAAACAAACTTATCACACAGAGACATTGTGTAAACATTGTTCACATGCATTTCATTATTTGTAGATACCAGTCGAATGCATCGTTCTATGTATGTATATTTTCAGTGCGTTATATCAGTGACCCGCCGCCTGATATGATTGGGATTTATCGTAAGCAAACGAAGATATTCCTCAAACAAACACGCCAAATGAAAGCGAACCGAATTGCGTTATTTCCGTTTTAAAGCTGGAAATGCATTTCCTTTCTCGAAACTACGGTTATCAGTTTGTTTTTTCTTCGACTTCAATACAGAAAAAAGCTGAAATAGTTAATATAAATTTCGTAATAAGAAAGAAGTTTTTCTTTCTTCCTTTGATATAGCAGACTAATCAACTTTAATTATCAAGACTGTTTACATCAAGGAGGATATAAAAACACATCACTCAAATCGTTTATTTTTATCTAAAAAGGCAATGGGTCAAGATCAACATACACAAGAAGCGACGATAAAAAAATTTATATTAAATAAAAAGAAAACAGTAGAGCAGCAGTAGCAATATAATATCTTGTAGGAATTTATTGCAGTCACGTGGGCTAGGAGTAAAATGAAATAAAGGAAAAAAAGAGCATTCATAACGTAAAAATTTAATAATTGTAACTGTTGACATCTCAGATGTTGTCTGCAATAAGTGTGGTGTTATGCAGGAATCTTCATCATCCATCTTGAGAAACGAAAGAGAACATTTCAGATTAAATTAGATTTCTGTGACATGAATCCGGAACGTGTGTAAATTTTATTACTTGGAGAATTCTTTTATTGTTACTATTATTACGAGTTTCAACACAATGATACTTTTATATAAGGGAAATAATGAATATTTTTTGCTAAATCATACGAGATATTCTTATGGGTATACTTACTAAATGAAAGACCTTTTAGAATCTTCTTCAAACTACTGTAAAGCAGATTTTGTAAGAAATAAAAAAGATAAAGCGATAAAATAAACTTCTGCACCAAGCCACCTATTATTAAAAGTGCCGTCATGGTTACTTTGAGCATATTTCTAGTTCCAAACACATTAACATAAGCTAGAGTTAGTAAATTTACAATAAAGAAAAGAGTGTGTACAATGTACTATACACACAGAAATAATAAATTATGTAGAAGTTTACATTTTCAAACATACTGTAGAGTTATTTACAACGAACGCTAAATTCTAGTAAACATTATTTAACGACTGATATTATTCATACAACGCGATGACAGGGTTTAAATAGACGGTTATTATTCACGTGTTTTCAGTTAATTGATGTGATTTCGATTGCCTAAAGGGCTTCATTAACCTCAATGAATCTGTGTTGTAAAATCGTATTATTTTGGTAAATCTTAATTTGTCCCATTAACGTTGTAAAAACAAAATCATGGAAAGGGGAAAGTACTTTCATAATTATTTTTCAAATCAGTTAACAGTTAGAATACTTAATATTGAAGACAAGAAAATCTTTGGCAACATTTGCCTCCTAATCGCTTTGAAGTGCATTATAAATTGTTGCATAATAATAATAACCCCATAAGCAAGTCAGGCAGACTCTTATTGGGCTTTCTAAGTATTCAAATTTTTTTGCGTTCCCTATAAGATATTTTGCTGCTGTGTTGCCGAAAATCCTATTGTGAAGCTAATCAGCCATCATGATGTGTCTTGCAGGAGTCATTGATCAATTTATTCAGATCCTCAGGATCTCTCCGAATTTCTACAGAATATTACCGGCTGTATCGTATGACAAAGACATCTTCATGATCTATAACCAAATCTTCAATCTTAATTTTTTTTCTTTGGCCTCCTGTCATTCAACTTCTATGCCATGCATTCAAGTTTTCTCCAGTGTAGACCCTTAATCTCATTTAGAGCCGCCTCGTTGTTCTTTTGCTTAACCATGACCTCCATTGTTGTATTATGGTATCTTACGTTTGGAATCTTTGTTGTTTCCTTTATCCAGTTGTTTTTTCTATCGGTCAAGCTTATTCCTAACACTGCCCTTTCCATGGCCCT
Organism: Ignelater luminosus; assembly: GCA_011009095.1. NCBI lineage: Eukaryota > Metazoa > Arthropoda > Insecta > Coleoptera > Elateridae > Ignelater > Ignelater luminosus. The sequence goes on along the minus strand of VTPC01006851.1, from coordinate 88,589 downwards.
TTGTATTTCTATTATTATATATGTCATGATTGATAAAATCCACTAGTCAAAAACCTTGCTCTTTACATATTGTAGCAATCTTGAATTTTTGAGGATCATTGCCGTTTTCCAAACCCTGCCCATGCTAGTCTCGTTCTGTTTATTTCTGCAGTCTGGCTTTCTTTAGTCAGTCTTAAAATTTGTCCCAGGGATATTGTATATTCATTGATGATGTCCAAGGCACAACCTTTTACAGTTGCATTCCTCAGATTTATTTTTCCCGAAGCTTCAGCTAACTGTATTATCATCATAGATTGCATATCCTCAAAAGTTGACGATTTGTACCGTTTCTGTTGATGTCCATTTCTGACCAATTCAGCGACTTCAATACATTCTCCATAAGTAGAGTAAAAAGTTTGAGGGGTAACACGTCACCTCTGTGGATGTAGTCTGTATCAGGAATCTATTCTGCAGTTGCTTGTTACAGTACCCCACCGATCACAGCTCAATAATATCAACAGCCTGCTCCACTGGTAGGTAGGCGCCCATCTTTATCGATCCTGGATAACTTTCATGAACAATTTGTAAATCTGTGTACTTTTTGTCCATTCTGTTGGAATCTCACCCTTACAGAAGCATTCATTGAGAAGACATTTCAGAGTTACTATTTTATCTTTTCCTACTTTTAGCGTTTCCGCTAATAGTTCATCTGGCGCAGGAACTTTGTTTTCAAGAACTTTCAAAGCTTTTTCGATTTCATAGGTTTCTCTTTCTACGTCTGGTATTTTTTTCCGAGTTCACATTCAAGATTTCCTGCTGCTTATTCTTCAACGTGTTGTTGCCTGGCTGTATCTTCAAGGTATCGAGATCTGTATAAACTCTTCTAAAACGTTCCTACATCACAAATCACAAATAGGAATCTCCAAGCTACAACCTACAACCGTTCTCCGGCCATGAACTGTCAGATATACAAAACGAATCATAAGAAAAGTATTTTTGGCATATGATACAAGCAAGCTGAAATGAACAAATGAAATAAACATCAAGAGTTCTCAAAAGTTTTCAAGAATATTCAGAACTTCTTCCGAGCTGAGGTACTGTTGTTCTATTCTTTGAAACCGAGTGTAAGGTTCTGACAGTCAAAGACTTCTATTGATATTCTACATGTGGCACACAAGGCAGGGCAAAAACACGTTTTGACTTTAGGAAGAAAGTATTGGGGAAATCTTTTAATAAAAATGGAGAAGACAACACAAACAACGCCACTACACGAGATTTGGCAGTAAAATAACAAGAATTTAGGAAGACTGTATTTTATCTCTCTCGAAGTAACACACTATCACCTCCTGCTCTGTCTTCTTTTAACCTTCTGAGTACAACGGTGCAGCCTTATTAATGTTTTCTACTAACCCAAAATGACATATTGTCGTGGGAAATACAGTACCAGGGGGTAAGATCAAAGCTGTGTGGTGGGTGTTAAACTACTGCAGACAATCATTGATTAAAGAGTGACTGGGCTATCGTGATAGAGAATCTATTCACTGCATACCAATTTTATAACCAAAGCAAAAGTCTTTATTAATTGTCGAAATAACAAATTCCAGATCATCACTGCTTTAGTTTTCAATTTTGGCATTTAAGGCTTCACTGGTCATTTTTTTCCTTTCATCCATTCGTTTTCACGTAAGTGTCATATTGAGAAATCAACGTTTCAGCCCCGTTAATTACTATTCTCCTTCTTCGGTTTCAATAGGTTCGTTACAGATTGATAAATTAATGACATTTTCGTACAGATTCTTGCCTAGATCTTCGTTTAGAATAAGACCAACAATTCACAGCTCAAGCGACAACATTTGCAATGAACGATGAATATGTTGATGCTGCTCTGTCATAATATTATTAAACAGATTTTTGGCCCTCCTAAAACCGACGACAAGCTTTCCCTATAATTATAGTCAACAATTTCCAAAGATTGTTTTCCTGATGTGATGTTACCAAAATCGTAGCCAAAACTCTTTTGTTCTCTATTGTTGATTCTAAGAAATTCTGCAATCTGAATGAACAAAGATAAATCGGCTTAGAATAGTACTACAACTAGCATGGTAAATAGGTTGAAGCTGCTCTGTCATAATATTATTAAAGAGATTTTCGGCCCTCCTAAAACTGACGACAAGCTTTTCCTATAATTATAGTCAACAATTTCCGAATATTGTTTTCCTGATGTGATGTTACAAAAATCGTAGCCAACTCTTTTGTTCTCTATTGTTGATTCTAAGTAATTCTGCAATCTGAATGAACAAAGATAAATCGGCTTAGAATAGTACTACAACTAGCACTAAGTATTATGGGCATACTAAAATACGCAAGCGCAACATTCCAATGCTGTTATCCAGAAAATAGTGCAGAGGCGGATAACTTGGCTCCAAGAAGGCCGAATTTGCTCGTATATAGGGAAATTTATTGGCAAAAACTAATTTTCAAGACAAAATTAAACCAAACAATTTAGTTTTGACGTTAATTTGGTTAAAAATCTGATGGTTAGCAGTTTGAGCACTGCAGGATGTATTGGAATCAATTTAATTGATTGTGTCAAATGTGTGCAAGTACGATGACATTCAACCAGATGTCTTCTTGAGCAGCATTATATTTGAAACTATATAAAAGACATTTTGCAAGACATCACAGATATTTGATACTTGTGCAGACTAGAATAACAGAAAAGACCAACTAAATAGCGAAACGTATGAAACAGATGTAAAAAAGACGCAAAGAGTTAAAGAAAATACTGATTGAAGACAAAAGAAATCAGAAAATACAAATTAGGAAAAGTTTAATTAGAAATGTTTGACGTATAGACCTAAACCTGGGCAACAACATTAAGAATTTTCCCCAGGAGCGTTTCATTTGGCCCTTACGTTAGTAACCCGTAGGGCCAGTTCCACAAAATAAATCAAATATGTTGTTACATTTAATTTCGCAATTAGCTGATTTGATTGGTTAATTGGGAAATCACATGGAAACATCGATTCTTAGTATGACAACTAGTTAGAATATAAAAGCTTGCAGTTTCTTCGTTTATAAACGAGTGAGAACAAAAAGGTTCTTTCAAGGGCAGTAGCATATACTGTAAAATAAACTTCAAGTGAACCAGAAAAAAATTTCTGGCTAAACCTGAGAAGTTTGATCCAAAAATTTTCATATTGTTACCAACCCAATCAAAAACAGTAAATCAACGTGAAAATCAAAATACCAGGCATGAAGAGTTAGAATAAAAACCTCAAACTGTGGTTCCCATTTATAGATTGATTGTATTTGGAGAAATTTAAGTTCAGCATATTTAGACATCAATCAGGCACAAAGACAAACGTTTTGTGCTTGGGTTTGTTGGAAATAGCTTCAGGATCCTTAAACAAATTCTGCCCAATCGGTTCAGAAAACCCTACTGGCCCAAAAGCACATGGTGTTTTAAAAGACTCCAACAGATTACGATGATGAGAAATCCATACATATTTAAACGACCCAGAAAGATGAAGTTCGAAATTTAATATAATTTTAAAGGTGCTTGTTTCAGTCAGAGTAAGTCAATGTGGAGCTCGGTAAACGCTTGGTAATAGGAATGTAGCGGTAAACTTTTTTTACAATTTTTCAATTTTTCCAATGTTCAAGGCTGATTTTATAAATTCAGGTTTTCGATAACAAGTTCAAAGTTAGTTTTCTTTTCAATGGATAAGAGTGAAGCTTTTTTGTCGGTCTGTCTTGCTTTCCTCCTTGAAAGTCACCGTCAAAGTTTATTGGTTCCATAAACTTTATTCTTATGGGTAGTAACTGCAGTAATTTTGTCCTCCTTTTCAGGCAGTAGATCTCGATGATCCAAAAAAGATGGAAAGTTAATATGACTTTTAAAATTGGCTTTGGGTTTCAGTTCTATTCTTAAAGCATAACGCCTTCGTGCTTGACTATGAAATTTATTTAGCCAAATATGCAGTTATTTCAAAGTATTGCAATATTTCAAAAGCAAGTCTGCTCAACGTTAAACGAATTATTTGGAACACATGCTACCTATTGGGAAAACAACCAATACGTGTGATTGTGTAATTATCATAGTTACAAGTATTTCTTTCTTTATTTTGAATTTTATTATCTAAAGAACAAAAAATATCAATCTCATCCATTATTCAAGTGCATTCAAATAGCAGCATCACGATATATTCGCTTTCTCTAATGGAAATTTCATACGAATTAGGTTGGTTGTTGCAAACAATTAACCTAGACTCACATACCACTACATGACTAGGCACACAATTCACACAAATAGTACACATGCACACACAACACACTAATTCGTGCAATAAATTAAAGCACGTAATTGCTATGCCTACATTTCTTTGCAATTTAGATACGATTTTACCTTCGACAACAAAATGTTACCTAGTAACAACTAAATAACGCGAACGCGTAAACCTGACCCGTGCAAACAGAACAGATAAAACCCCATACATGAATTTTAAAAATAAATTGCTGGTTGGAAATTGTTACTAATTTAAAAACGATTGCTTTATGTATCTAGAATACTGCAAAAGTAAATATTTCGCAAAAAAAAGTAAAAGTTTAATAACCTCATTCCATTGAAGTATTTAAAATTTAGCACAACCGTGACGCGATTATGTGATACCTACTGCACTGATTTCTGTGCCGAATTTTAAAAGCAAGATTGTCATACTTAATTAGTATTTCTGCTAGCTGGAAAACATTAATAATGGTGAGATAATACAATTACAATTTATTGTTTAGCTATTATCAGCTATACACGCTTGAATAATATGGACAACTGTAAGGTAAATAAAATAAGTCCAAAAGCATGATGCATGATAATTAGATGTATCATGTAATTTATTGTAAATGTTAGTAAAACACTTAAACCGGACTATGTTATTATATTTAACTATCTGCAATCGACACAAAAACCTGGTGTACCATTTTACTGTTTACCAAGGACTTTGCGTGAAATCCAGAAGATTCCAATTTTCAAATAATGAACAGTGTGTTTATCAGTGTCAATTCTGCGTGTGTGGCAAACAAAATTGCAATTCGACTTCAATTACTACACTATTACTTACTTTACTATTATTGGCATCTAGCTAGTCGTAGTTGCCTTGCTAACAAACGTTAAGAAACTTTCTAGCCTTCACATTCCTGGATTAGTTTAGATCGACAATAGTATAGCAAAAACAGAAATAGGAAAGAAATGTTCTTGTAACCAAGGTGAAAATACGTTGCTACACTTGCTCTTCCAGGACATGTCTTACTATAAATTGAAATCGATCTGATCAAATATCAAACAACAAGTCAAAAAGATCGAAACTTTGAAGTTCCCACTCCACTAATTAATACTTTGACGATTAAACAAGAGATCATGCATGGTACTTTCAAACAAAAATTAAATTTGAACAACAATAGAACATCATGAAGACACTCTTTGTGCTCAAAAAAATTCAAATTGTTTAGCTAAAGTTTCGGTTAACAAAACAATTAGAAAAGACTAGAGCAATAATGTTTTACAGCAAATATTCAAAGATGAACTTCATTAAATTTCTGCTTGAAGGTTACTTTTTGCTGATAAATTTGTCTTTATAAGCGCCCGGAAGCCAAGTTTGCCCACATGTTGTTCTAGATGAGGCAAGTCTTTAAAAGACTTTCTGTGAGCTCAACAGATCGGTTGGAATTTCTCTGAGATGATCAAGGAATAGGTTCTTCGCCAATACGAGTTTAGTATTGAGTCATTTTTGATTGATGACACAACGCCCTCAGATCAAGAAGCATGATATATCTCAAGCATAGGTGCAGCTGTTTTCTTCAATGAGTTAACTATTTCCAAAAAGGTATACCGAGAGAATTTATTTATAGGAATCCATTTTGGATAATAATACTCGAATGAATTAAAATTAATGTCGATCAAGTTGATCTGGTCCTTTCCAAAATAAAATAAAAAGTGATTAGCTTCAAGGTTCTAATCCTCCATGATACAACGCACACTCATGGCAGAACAGTAAAGTACCTAGAGAAACATTACTTTTTATTAAATAAGTGGGAAGATTGACCTCTAGTAAGAATTTCTTCGCTAAGGCCAAACATTTTGATCGATTTTTAAAGCGTACTTTTGAACCTTCTAGCTCCACACTATTGTTGCTATTCAAAACAAAAATCTTACGTTTGTAGGTATACAAAAATTTTAAATACTCTTTTCCACTCTTTTATAATAACAAAAAAGCAAATTTCTGGCATTAATTTTAGGTAAGAAAATAGGCAAAAAAACTTCCAATAAAACAATTCTGTCAGCAGTCCACGTTGCTCTATAGAGATCCTCTACTTTTAACCTTCTTAGAGTAGAAACAGATGTGACCAACTGTGACGATTACCGATCGGGGTCCCTTTGTTTGAAAGCAGATTCGGCTTCGCCCTCCATTATGACACTTTAAATTGTTCTTGTGATGTTTTAGGTGTATCAAAAGTTACAATTTCCACAATTCAAGACGTCAATGGATCAAAATGAGTTGGGCTTTTCGAAAGCAGACCATCTCTATGGGGAGGTATTGGACTCTTCCACGGCTATCAGTGTGAGTAGAAGGTAAGACTTACCATCTGAAACAATTCAAGATTACGGACTACAAACCCAATATTAACACTTTCAATTCTGCATAGTTGTAACTCCCACAAAGAATAAAATTAATTTAAACACAAAGAAATAAATATTTAACACTCAAACCTACTTTTCATTTTGCTTGTACAAATATTAATTAATTTAAAGGATATTTCACGAACTAAATATGCTACACTAATTAAAATCTTTTAATATAAAATGTATACCAGTACTTTACCTTTCTCAACAAAATTACATAAAGAAAACGATTTAGCAAAATGATTTTAGGTTAATGCAATCAAACTATAAAAAAACACACAGAAAGAAAGTGAAAGTGTTGTTGAGATAATGGTGTTTCACGGACGTAACGCCCAGATTACTACTACTACTATTAGATAGCAAAATTTGATCCTTTTTTTGTCATCGATCGTTCTTAAAAGAAAAAAAGTTTAGGCGGGCCACGTGCGCTTGCAAAATTTGCAGGACAAATCTGCGCGTGTAGGATCTTCAAGTTCATGTGACGATATTTGAATATATAATGTATGCACGCTTTTGACCAAACAAAAAATTACTCTTGACATTATGTGGGGGTGTAATATACATACGCTCATCTGTTATGTGGCCACATAAAATCTGCAACATTATACTAGCGGGATTGAATTTAATTTAATTCCCGAAAGCCTACCTACCTTTTTGCCCTTTAGATGTAACAGGAGGTAGGTAGTTTGTTTCATATAGGAAGTTCATTGAAGAGAGGATAAATAAGATTCATAAGCGCTTTCATTACGTTTGCAGAGTGCAAATAAAATGAATTTCCTTTAAATACACACGGTTAAAAAGATTTCTTAAATGATTACGACCGCGTATAATTAAATTTGAATGGGCGGAAGAGCGGAGCCACGCTTATTACAATCAAGGCCTCGTCTGGATCTCTTCACCGTGAACGTTTAATAGGATTAACATTGAAATATGTACTTAGGTTATACGCTAACATTATCTGCATGCATAATTCAATTTGGTTGAGAAACAAAAATAAGAAAAATGGTTTAAGTGGAGAAGACGAAAAAAATTGTACATTACCTAATGGTAGCCCCTCTTGGACAGCCTACGTTCGGTATGTTTAGAAAATTACAACCGACAAAACGAAGTTTAAAAAAAGTACATCGGCGGCACTGACTGACTGACTACGCGTAGTATCTTTGTATTCAACCAAGGCAAACGCAAGGACACAGGACTTAAAATATTAAGAAGGTTATTTCAGAAATATCCCCGAGATACAAGCTGTAAAAATAATGAAGTGACACCTGAAAAAAAAGCAACCGCACGAAAACAATAACGCAAATAATAGGATCTCTACGAATTCTACTTGGCTTTCAATAAATTAATTAATAACAAATGCTATGAAACGATAAATATTTGTGGGTCAGTGAAATTCCAAATATAATACAATATTGAAATGGGTGGAGATGAGGTTACCGGACCTCGATAACATAAATCACAGTGAGCCAACTATGCAACTGTTATCGGTGCATTTCTGAGTTGTTGCCGTTGCATTTGACCTATTGAACTAGAGATAAGAGATAAAAACACTCAACTCCAAATGGTACTACCTTGATTGCTTTAACATTTCTCGGTACTGATACAAAGGCACTAAAAATAAAAATAGTAATCGCCGATAGATTGGAAATAACTAATTGTTGGATAAAATTAAAAATTGTGAAGTTTACAACATAATAAATTAAAGAAAAATTAAGTTATTAGAATAAGCCTTTACACAGTACAAGTCAATGCATCAGCAACTTTGAGTTCAATTAAATTAGTGTTGAATAAACTTTAACATTCTAATTTTACATTATTTACATTTTATTTTGTGCTACTGTTTTTGTTTTGATAAAGACCTAAAAATGATTTTTACATAATAAACAGTAAACACGAAAATAGTTTTAATTTTTATTCAAGGTGAGCGTGTAAACAAAATATTGTATACTATATTCGTCATGGATTAATGAATTCCAACGACCCCACCCCCTTTTAATTTTAATTAAAATCTCTACTACACCCTTAACGTGAGAATTAATTACAATTCCTACTTCATTAAAACCTAAGTTTACCTTGAACTGTATCGAAGAACAATTTTAATTTATTTTGTTGACAAGTAAAATGTACTATGATTAACGTTTTCCATTGTCTAATTTTAAGGAAAATTAATATTCCCCGTTCTCATTTTGACGTTCCTCGATATCTACAAAACAGAATGATCAATAAACATTATGGAATTAAAATAACAAAGGTACAAAAGAAAACAAATGCCGCCAGTTACAAATGTTAATTTTTAATAAATGTGTTAATTAAAATTCTAGTTTTAAGTTGAACTGTAAATTTATAGTAATTAGGAGTTTTATTGAAGAATTTCAAAGTGTTATGACCAGATGCAACAACCCTTGAACACACACTTTCGATATGTAAAATGTCCAGTTTGAAACTCGTCGGCTCCGTTATTCTTTTGTTCACTTTGTCTAAAGGGTTTAATAAAAAAACATTTAATTTCTAAAATGGTCTAGTTAAAACGATGGCTTAATTGAGTTGAGTTTTTCTTTAGATATAAAAATATTCAAAACTAAAATAAATTAACATTTTTTTTCAAGTCTTTCAAAATAATTAAAATAGAAAAATGGAAATTATAGGAGCCAGCAAGCTTCAACCCAGCATTTTTTGTATTAACAAATGTGTCTTGCAGTAGCATGTTACATCAAGCCTAGGTGATTTCAATTTCTCAAACGGTTAAATTTAAAATTACGATTTTTGTAATTAAAGTTATCGAAAAGTGGCAAAATCTTCTTGTAAGACACAAAAACAACGTTTATCTAGTTCCAAGAAAACTTAAACATTCGTTTAAAAGTTCATTTCAAAGCGGACGAAATAATTTAAAGTGAAATCTCGATTTTTACTTTGCAGTATAAAAGTGTTTTACGCCTTTTTACTTAGAGCTTTGTTCAATATTATATTTCTTTTCTTTAGAACTAGAAAGTAGTCCAAAACGTAACCTTATTTTTATTCTAGATTTTATTAAAAACTAAAACCAAGAGAAGCCCAAACCACCTTCTTTTTGCACAAGCAGAAATAAACCTGCTCAATTAGCTCTAAATCGCGGGAAATCAACATAGCGAGTATTGTATCAGTTTACAGCACACCTTACATTTGTGTCTTTGTTTTTCAAAGGTATCATAGATCTTGTCATAACAAAATTCAGTCAATTTGAATCAAAATAATCTAAGTTGCAGAATTTACAGTCTTTGAAAAACATGCCTAATTGCCTGATTACAACACACAGTCGTAAACGGATAGAATACTCTCTTTGCATTCTTCCACTTTCTTCCTTGATTGGATAAAAGGTATCCCGTGATTTACATTCAATGTGTCACCAATTAGGTCATTGCAAGTCGAAAATAAACAGTGATCATTTTGGCAATTCTCAATGTTGAATGAGTTATGGGTATTTTTCCTATCTCAAAAGTTCCTCCGCCTATTTTAGTCGAATTTGGAAGCAAAATGCAAACAGATTTAGCAGAGCTACATGCCGAACTTCAGCATTAATTAATTACCCAAAAATAACGACGCTAAAAGGTATATAGAAGGGAAACGGAACCCCCTTAGGTTTCGAGGATATTTTTGGAAAGATTCGGAATTTGCTTACTGAATCACGTATATAGTAGGTCTCTAAAGTACGTTTCTTGCACAAGATTCGTTTCTTTAGCTCAAAGGATGTCAGTTTGTGGCGTTTTCAACCTAGAAGATGACCTTACAGGAAAAAGGTGCATTGAACCTTGTTTGTACGTTTAACAACTCGAGTTACTGCCTCAAAAATGTCCAAAAAAAGGCAAATTACGTTTTTTTTGTTCTAATCGATCCTGGAAAACGAGGGTACGCCACTGGTGCCCACCTAAGCCTATTGATAATAATGCTTTAGTTCAAAAAAGATCCCAGCTTGATCGGACTATAAATAAGCGAGTTACAAATTTTTTAAGTGGGCGTCGAGTTTCAGCGTGCAATTTACGTACCTTTCTCGAGTTCTTAAATTGTTCTTGACGTTTTGTCCAGATATGATGCATATTTTCTTTTACAATCGCCTTGTGGATTATCTTCTGTATGATCACGTAACCTAAATTTTGTGTTGGTTTGCTCTTCATATCAAGTCGGCCATATTGGTTAAGGAAAAAAAGTTTCTTTGCTAAATGCCAACGTTTATGTATTAAAATTTCTTTGTTCTTTAATAATGAAACTAGAGTATTGTCTTTGATTCTTTTCTATTATTTTTGGTTTTCTTTCATTAAAATGTTTTGGTTGCACAAAGAAATTTGATCAATTGATCAAGTTGATCAGTTAATTAGCCGATCTGATCGGATAATTCTAAATATTTCACTATTTCTGATTGGTTAAATCAACTGATTAAGTAGTTGATCAATCGATCAAGCATTTAGCAAAGCTTTGTGTTTTTGTCTTCCTCGTTTTGGCACTAATTTGAAGCAGTCCTGTCATTTTTGGGCCTGTCCGTTATTTTGTTCACTAACTATAAATTTTCAGACGTTTGTTTGAGTTTTCTACACATTGCATCGCTGTTTACTCCAGTGCAAGAAAATTCAAATTCTTACAAATTTATCATTGCAACAAGCACCTTTCAGTTACACATTTGTTAATGTTACAGAAACGGAATTTTCATTATTGTCGATTTTGAGATAATTGAGCTTGTCAGCTAGAAACGGTAGTTTAGTGGTGAATCTTAAGAGTAAAATATTCCACCATCTTCGTGTTTTTTGACTGCTTTGAGTAGCGGAAGACATACATATGAACCGTAAAATTCAGTAATGGAAGAGTTGTTTGAACCGGTTGTTTCCCAACACAACACCGCCAAAGTCAATTATTTTATACCTTCAGAAACAAAACTTTTGGCCATCATTGTTCCTTATGTTGTTTTGTGTCAGGAAGAAAAGTGCAGAGTTAATCGAATCGAGTGGGTAGATAAACACTCCCAAAACATAAATATCAAATATTATGTCAATCAGACTATCCGAACGGTTTTGGTGGGGGTGGTAAAGTTCGCAGATTCCCCAAACGGATTTTTAGAGAGCTTAAAGATTTTTTTGTTTTTCATTGGACTTTCTCTCTATCCTATCATAGTGCTTGCGAAGCTACGTCGATCGGCAAAAACCAGACTCCCGTAGCCCCTTATAGTATCTGGGCTACGAGCTCTCCTTGGTTTGGTCAATCGCGCCCTCCAATAGAAGTATAAAATCGGTTCGCGCGGCACTAAATGCCGGATTGATATGGGCTCAAATTTAAAACTACCTCAGACGGAATATTCTTTGGGGGCTCTACACGACAGATCGCTAGGTCTGCCCATAAGATCCTAATCGATTTTTTGGGTTTTCGGCGCTAGGTGTCACTCCAAATTTGCTCAAAATTGGTCGAGTTATTCTGATTTCTCGTTATCAAAAAGTGCGAAATTCCCAACTTTGACCCCCCTTTGTTCCCTTCTATTTTACAGACCACAGCTCGCGTAGGACCGGCCGCCTACCGTCCAAAATGCGAGAGGGAAACGATGGATGTAAATTATTAGATACTTAACAACGCAATATTATTATAATAATGTTCAAAATGGTTGCAGGTTTTGGTCGAGTCTTGAACCAAAAAGTCTCCGTCGAGACGTCTGCTTTGTCTTTTCCAGAGTAGTAACACATCGTTCAATAAGTCCCGAGACTAACCCAGAGATGGTGCTAGTAGTACCAAACTAGCCACGTTTCCCTAGAGTGCGAACCTTCACATGAAACGTGTAAAAATTTCACGTCGATTGGACCACAAACAGCAGAGTTATCGAGGTTAGAGTAAAGTCACTTTGTAATTTGTTTGAAAAAATGGAACAAAGCGAGTTTCGCGTGTTGATAAAACATTGTTTTTTAATGGGTAAAAACACCGTAGAAGCCCAGCAATGGCTTGAGAAACGTTACCCGGACTCCTCTCCATCCAAATCAACGATTGGTATGCTGAGTTTAAACGTGGTCGTACGGACACAAACGATGCGGAACGTTCGGGTAGGCCTTTGGAAGCCGTTACACCGGAAAATGTGAGTGAAGTATTCAAAATCGTAATGAAAAATCGCAAAGTAAAGGTCCGTGAGATTGCAGAAATGACACAGATATCATCTGGAAGCGTATTTACAATCCTTCATGAAAAATTGAGCATGAAAAAGGTTTTTTCCAAGTGGGTGCCGCGATTGCTTTCAATGGAACAAAAACAGCAACGAATCGACGATTCAGAGAGCTGTTTATCGCTATTTACTCGCAATAAAAAGGATTTCCTGCGTCGATACGTGACCATGGATGAAACATGGATACATCATTTCACTCCAGAGTCGAATCGGCAATCATCTGAGTGGCGCATGGCTGGCGAAAGCCGCCCAAAGCGTCCAAAAACGCAGCAATCTGCTGGCAAAGTCATGGCGTCTGTTTTTTGGGATACACATGGCGTCATTTTCATTGACTACCTGGAAAAATGTAAATCGATCAACAGTGATTATTATATTGACTTGTTGGTACGTTTGAAGGAGGAGATCGCAGCAAAACGACCGCACATGAAGAAGAAAAAAATCCTTTTTCAGCAAGACAATGCACCATGCCACAAGTCCATGAAAACAATGGCAAAAATCTACGAGTTGGGCTTTGATTTGCTTCCCCACCCCCCGTATTCGCCAGATTTAGCCCCCAGCGACTACTGGCTCTTTGCTGATCTCAAAAAAATGCTCCAGGAAAAAAAATTTGGCTCGAATGAGGAGGTCATTGCCGAAACGGAAGCCTATTTTGAAGCAAAGGATAAATCCTTCTATAAACATGGTATAGAAATGTTGGAAAGGCGTTGGAAAGATTGTATCACTCTAAAAGGAGATTATATTGATGAATAAAAATGATTTTTGAAAAAAAAATGTTGTTTTCGTTGTTAGTCTCGGGACGATGTGTTATTTCTCTGATTACGCTTCGCAACAACAAACATGATGTTCTGGATACTTCTACATCAAAAATATGAATAAAGTGACCAAAATGATGATTAATTGGTGGTAGATGATGACTTTGACCTGGTAACAGAAAATCGAATTTAACCAAACAAAATCCTGGTGATCATTTTTGGCCACCTCCACATAAGCACGAATGGTTTTCTAAACTTCTAGTTCATCTAAAACCCATTGTCACGCGATTACATATAAGCATCTCATACTCATCAGTAACTAGCCGCAAATAACTTTCTCGAGATTAATATTAGCAGATAACAATTAAATGGCCATAGAACTAGAAAAAAATAATATTTTTATTTGCTTTAGCTCGCGGGGTACTTTTAGAAGATGAAGCACTTGGTTTAATTCTGTTCCTTGGGAGAACTATATGCAAGTTAACAGGGACGTACTTGATAGACACAGTTGGGAAAAACCGTAGAGGTACACCCAACATTCTAAAAAGCTTCACATAAAATTTACTTTGCTCATTTTTTGCTCTGCTATTTGGCCTATAGGCTGGGGATTTAATACCAAGGGTTTCGTCGTCTCTAAAATCTCTAGTATTGAAGTTTAAATTAAATCTAAGGATTTAGGCTTCTACCATGCCTAATTCATGAACCTTTCGAGTTACTTTTATTGTCATTGCTAAGTTGCTTAATGGAAGATGATAAGATATTGAAGATTCGGACTGTTCTCAAATTCAGGGAGATCAGAACCGATTCAGATTGCACCCTTACCAAATGCTCCAATAGTTTACTATTGTTTGAAAGTAATTGTTTTTGGCCTTTTGGAAACTACTTTGTAGCGTGCCTAAGGTACACTAATTACAAACAGATTTAGATGTCTAAAATGATGTTCATACATTACACGTTTAATTTAGAAAAATCCAAGTCTAGAAGTTGATAGTTTAATACCATTACATCATCAAAAAGTACTATTCCTTATTGCATGGAAATCAACATAAAAGAATTTGAAGCAAAACCTTGATAAACCAATAGAATGGACCGGTAACAATGTTGTTCCATTTGATCATTTAAATTTAATTTAAAAAAAGTGATAAATATAATCGCTCATGCCGTTTCAACAATGATCAGGATGCATTTCAAATTCTCAAGTAAAAAAACCAATACACAAAGCAAAAATAGACAATAAACAACAAACAAAAGCTTACCTTGCATACAATCCAACAAGCTTTTCTTTTATGTTAAGCGTATTCCAAATTGAAACAAAATAAAAATCACCACAATTTTTTAAAAAGTTCTCCTACTTCAATGTTTATATTTTTTAAATATTATCAAACTCGGCACTGAATGAATTAGTAACTTACGATATTAAACTTCTACGATTAATAATAATAATATTAATAGGATAATAATGTGTAAATATGTGGATTATAAATATTGTAATATTATCAATAGCAAAGATTTGTCGACGACAAAAAGTTGTTTTAACAATTTTAAAGAGAAGTCACTGGCACTAATATTGCACTAGCGCGATTGGTAATAATTTCCTTTTGTTACAGATATTACCAAGAACTACCCCACTAAACGAAAAAACACTACTATTAGTGTAGTCTTGTAGAAGGGTTGGGGGACCGCTTCCGGGGTGTTACAGGACAAGGGTGGGTTCGAATTATACCCCGCGGTCAGCTTTTCATGGCACCGGAAATTGGTTTATAAGAACAGCACGGCTTATCCATTAAATCTGAAACAAACAAGAAAATGGTTTAGTGAAAATATACACAGCGAAGAGAGAGCACACATACACAACTCACATTCAGCAAACACATCAAAGCGGCGTTCATTATAATGCGCGCGAAAATGGGCCAACAAACCAAAAGGAGCGAAAATTTCTCAGTATCCACGCACACGTAGATATATAAAATACACGATATAAAAATAAATCCTCCTCCTGACCATCCATCCGTCGCGCGGAACGTTCGCCGCTCGCTGCTTATACATTAGTTTCTCTGTACGTGCTGTCTATCCTGAAGCATTTAACACATGACTCGCGAGGCCTTGAAATGTTATTAGCCTTTGTTATGAAACAGAATGCTTGACAATGATATTTGTAAATTACAACTAGCCAATGTTAGAAGTTAGGGAGAACTCAAGTCTGAAGTACATCCACGCTCAAGTTTACATTTTACGTACTACGTATGGCTGTTCCGGTTTATTTATTGATTATTACCAGTAGAGAAATGCATCACACAGTTCGTGCAAATTTCATAAACGGTAAAGCAAAAAATACCATTTAAACCATGACCTACTCGATAAGTAATCAAGTTGGGTATTCGAAGTGCACGAACTGATTTTGTCATGGTGTTACAAAACAAGTTTGTTGAATCTACTAAATTATTTGAAAGTATTTCCTTTTCCCGATTATAGCAAAAAATACATATTCAATGAGAAGACTTGAATAAACGATACCAAGAAATAAAGCAAAATCGTCTGTTTCCTGCTATTATTCGATGACGAATCCAGAGGTTAGAAATTATTTAACTTTGTAATCGCTTTTGGCCTTTTAGTCATTATTGGGATTTGGCTTATTTACAAAATACTGCAATAAACCATTAATTGGTATTACAGAGGTAAAAAGTAATCAAAACTGTCTCTAATAATTATTATCTGCTCTGTTATAACGTCAGAGTTTGTCAATTTTTCAACCTTGCTCAAAGTTGCTTATTGTTAATTACGTAGGTACATACATCAAATAATCAACTTGATTTTTCAGTGATGTATTACGTATTGTTGCTCATTAAAGCAATTATTATCTCTTTAGAATACACATTCTTAACGCCTCAATGGAAGCTTTGGAACGATAGAAGGAAATGATCAAATTCAATCATGATAAAGTTTTAGAATAAAAACCATAAAAGAGAGGAACCATTTGCTGAGAATTGTAAAAAACGAAATGTGGCCTAAACAAAAATTTCAGACTTTGTGAAGACAAATTGGTGCTCTTCAACCTTAAACTCTTTATATAATCTTTTTTGTGATTACATTTCCTCGTGATAACCGCGCAGCACGGAGATAACAGTTAGTTCTTACTATTCAGGATTTGTGAGCAATCGGATGTTTAATCATAGGAAAGTTGATATGTGAAAGAAATAGTGGAAAAATAGGCAATGTGTAATGTCATTTTATAATCTTCGGTTACCTTAATATTCTGCAAACATGAATAGTCATATTCGCTTATTGAATATTTGGTTGAAAGTGCGTTCCAATTTATTTCGCACGATGTTTATTTAAACACACGTGCGGCTTCTTTTTTATTGTTCAAATTTCGTAGAATTGTGTCGGCTAGACGCTGTTCCGAGCCGAGTTTGTGTTAACGTAGACAAATCTACATCTAAAATTTCCATCGTATATTGATCTGCGATGTGTTTATATGCGGTCCCTGTGTGAACCGTCTTTTAAGGGACATTTGGAGACTCATATATTTTGTCGCCTCAACATGCTACAAGATTCAACGGGCAAAGAACGTTCCATTATGCAGACAGGAGCCACACCAGAGATTGTGATAATTTTGACATGTCCTGGCGCTCATATCGATTCTATCATTTTGAATTTATAAGTGACTTTTTAATTAAATCTTAATTCAATTTATGTTTGGTTACGTTGGGAATCTCCCTTCTCGGACGTTTTGAGTTGTTGTTTGCACGACCGTAGTCTGAGCGGGCATTAAGGCCACTCTTTCTGGTTTTGCTCGTTACAAATATTATGGAAGCTAACCTGACTCTAGTGTCAAACACCGTTCTGCACAATGGCAACTATAATTAACATGTGGAGAAAAACAGAAAACTTGACACAGAAAAAACAGACACCCCGAGATTGCAGAGAAGATAAACAGGAGGTATCTCACCTACTGACAACGTAAGCACACTATACTCATAATGAGTTGATTCCCAGGTAAAGCAAATGAACAGATGTGAGATGAAACAGCAAACAGGTCCAAACAACAAACATACAAGACAAACGGAAAATAGTAATATGAATAATAGGAGGAATGTAGAATAATTTTCTTGGGGCGTTATACCTCAACAAAGACCTTTTTGCCAATATTTATACAGATGTACTTAACAACCAATACAACCCATATGTTATTGTCAAGTCAGGACGAAAAGATTATTTTTTAAAAAGGTGATAGGACAAGACTAAATTGATTAGTTCCATGTTATAAATGAGAATCTAAACAGTGAAGGTGTTGATAAGTAAATAAATCAAACTTAACAATGAACACAATAAGCCTGTGAGGGGACAAATGTCGTGTGATTTTAGACAAGAATAATCTGTTCGTTCAATATAGGACGCTGAACGCGTGTTCGTTCATGTGTAAGTTAATCATCAGGTCAAGAAGGCTAACATTTGAAAAATGACAGAAAATCGCTCTGAAGATCTAAACATCATATTGTGCATAATCAACGACTTGATCTCCAAAGCTACCAATTGCAAAAGACTTATTAGAAGGCAAGATGCATGCTCATGGCCCAGCTTACAAAACATAAACATCATCAAACAGAATACAATAAAAATGCAAGAAAAAAGAGAAAATATATCGCAAAAAGAACTGAGAAAGCTTACTTTCACTTAGAAGCTTTCACTGCTTGTCATCCATATTTTGACTTTATTTCGTTATTTTTTGACCTGAACTGGCCGACCATACGATGATGAGTGCATACCAAAGTAAAAGACAAGGGAAAGTATCGTGAAGGGTTTGTTAAAAGTCAAAAAGAATGTTCATAACTAGCTTGCGTGAACTTCATTAAGGGTGTATGAAGAAAAAAGAAACGAAATATCAAGAAAAGTATCTCTGGAATACTGTTTGGCTATACAAAGTAACTCTTGACGAAATCTAATAAAACTTTCACTTCGAAGCTTCTGCTGATTGTCATAAAATTTCTGATTTTACTAAAACTTTGTTACTTTCTGATCTAAGCTCACTGAAAAGTTGAAGATAATGAAAGTATATCAAAGAAAGGGGCAATTATTGCAAAAGGTTTGTTAAAAGCAAAAAAGCGTGTTCATGGTTCAGCTTTCAAAAAATAAACATTACCAAGACCAATAAAATGCAAGAAGAAAAATGAGACAAGATATCTAGAACAGTATTTTTGAAATGTTTGGAATATTGTTTGGTCATCAGAAGTAACGCTCGGCAAAATCCAATAAGACTCCTACCTTTTTGTTCGGTTTAGTCAAGAGGACGAAGAGAAATTACTCTCACTTGGAGACTTTTGCTGGTTGTGTGTGAATCAACGAAAATGCCACCGAAAGTGGCCGCTATTTAGAGGACCTAACCTCTCTATAGCAGGGTGAAAGGTAATGATGGGGCGTGAACCAGATGTCAGGCATCAAGCAGTTGTTCAGTGGCGACGATACGATGCAAGCCGCGAGTCAGATCACCCAGGACTCCCGACGACCCCATGATCTATATGGAATGAAAGGGTGAGCGAGCGCCCAAGGACATCCAGCGAGCCGCAGAACAGTGGCGGCGATGGATGCAATCGAAGTGCAGGTCGTAAAAAAACCGGTTCCCTCCAGAACGGTGTTGGTGATTGAGTAATAAGGTGTGTGAGAGTGTGTATATGATTGGTATAGTGATGTGTGGCTGCCTAGGTGTGTTTGGTGTGCCGTGGACTGATACAGAAGCTGTTCTGGCATTTGCCTTCACCACTAGGGGAAACCACGGAAAACCCTAGTGAGAACAGAGTGGGGACCTCTGCTATCTGTAACAAAGGGAAGAGCAAAATCGTTGTTGGTGATTATTTAGAAGGGTTGTGGAACGCAGAGGAAGTGAGAGGTATTGAGTGTTTACGATTGTCTGAGGACGATTGGGGTGTTGTCTAGTAGGTCCTCCAGATCTGGGGTCAAGAAGGTGGCGTTGCCTAGGTAGATGGCAAGGCGGGGGGAACTTAAATTTGTGGGTGACATAGCGGGGTGGGTGACCGCCAGGCGTGGCGAGAATATCGAGTTGAGTTTCTCGATTGAGATCTATGGCTCAATGAACATATCGATCCTGAAGGGACTCGAGCCGCGCGTCTATAGGGGTGAAAACGGCCCAGATCCAGCATCCCCGACAGACCCGCCTCTCTTTCTGGCGAAGACTATTTTTTGGTAACGTTTGAGGGCACAGAAGCAGGGGTGACGACAATCGATTAGGGGCCGGATGAAAGTTTTGTAAGTGTGTATGCGTGTCTTGGGGTGGCAGCCCTGGAAGTTATCACGAAGCATGGCGAGAATGGAGGCGCGACGCTGAACGGCATCGAGACACCTACCTAGCTCAGCACTCCAGCGAAGGGTGTAGGTGGAAGTGCAACTTAAGTATTGTACAAAAGGGGAGAGGCGAAGACGGGAGCCCCAAAGGGCCAGCCGAACATATCTTTCCTGAAAGCGGAAGCGTCGGGTTTTGAAGGGGTGTCGAAATAGGATAGCCTGCGATTTGTTGGGGTTGAGACGCCAGAGTCGGAACCGATCCTCCAGTCGAGCGAGCACTCAAGGCAGATGGTGGTTCACAGTCCTGGCGTTAGAGCCACTAGCCCAGAGGGCAGTATCGTCGGCGTACTGCTTGATTCGGACGGACGAGGAATGGCTATTGGGGGCTGGTAGCGGCCCAGGTCTGGGTATATCTTTGCTGATTGTCATCAAACTTCTGACTTTATTAAAAACCTAACTTTGTTACTTTCTGATCTAAGCTGACTTAAAATTTGAAGGTAATGGAAGTATACTAAAGGAAGACAGAGGCAATTATTCCAAAATGTTTATTAAAAGCCAAGAAGTACTCTTGGTGAAATCTCTAGATTCCTACTCATTTATGCGGTTTAGTGTAGAGCACCAAGAGGTCACTTTCACTTACAAGCTTCTTGTGATCGTCATTAGAGTTTTGATCTGATTGATTTTGTTACTTCTCGATTTGGGTTAACTAAAGATTGTAAGATAATGAAAGTATATCAGAAGAAAAGACAGAGGCAATTATTATAACAGCTTGGTAAAGAGCCAAGAAGTATGTTCATGGTTTAGCATGCAAAAAACATCCACATCAATGTGTAAGAAAGAAAAAAGGAAAAAAAAATGAAATATCGAAAAAAGTATCTGTAAGCATCTCGGGTATGTTATGTTATTTAGCCAAAACGACCAAGAGTTATGCTTAAAAGTTTAAACTAATTGTCAACTTTTTGGTTTTATTCAAACTAAAGTTTATTACTTTCCGCCAATGACTTTGGAAAATTGTTTTGTTCTTCTTCATCTTCCGTGATGTCACACATGAGAACTGTTGGAGGATCAAAATATATTTTAACAAAAGATTCGAAATTCAAACATTTTTAAGGTCTATGGTGGTGGAAATTTTGCAATCGTTTCTATCTCCAATAAGTCCAAGTTAAGTTTATACTACTAAATAATTTGAAAATAACAACGAAAACTAAAAATAAGTTATCAGTGTACACACTGCATGTTTGTTTCCCATTTCATTCAAATTATGGAACAAATCCAATAATGAAATTCATAAAAATAACATAAAAAGAAAAACTTGCAAAAGCACAACGTAGAGCTTTTCTAACAATTTCACACTTCGTTTAAGAACTTAAAAGATGAAAACTTCTTTTCAACTGAACTCCTAATGAGCGTAAAATGACAAGCACAGACGACTTGATTTTAATAAACTATTGTTGTCTGAACCACATTTAAGACAAAAACAAAACTGGTTCGATTTAATTTCTCTCTTTGCCCAATCAAAATAGATAACTACGTTTTATACCCAGGGTGATAACTATACTTTAATATGCCTTGGAAAATTAGCTCACAAGGTGGTGGTTTCATATTAGGATAATAAGAATTGTTGACGCACTATCGTCGTGTGTAATGAGATTTCAATTAATGTGTTTAGCCACGAATCTAGGTCGTTCCATTAATGTATTTGTCCAACACAACGGATTACCCACGTTTATACCGAGGTCAGTTTGGATTTAGCGTGGTAGAAACAGATTATACACTCAAAACGTCATGCGCGGCTTAACAGACGAGAATTATTATTTTTCTACTTTCAACAAGCTTCTTGTTGCAGTAAAGATGATTTTAATGAATTATTGTTTGGGGAAAATTATTTTTACGCCTACGTTTGCCATTGTCGTATTGTTAACGCATAATTCGTAAACCTATTTTTTATAATTTTTATAATCTGTCATTAATACCATGAAATTGAAAAGAGAAAAAAACGCGGAAACATAATTTTTATGAGCCCCATTAATTTTTGTTTGGCTAAATCTATAAAAATCATCAAATTTAGATTTTTTTGTTTATTAACATAAAAATTGGTATTTTAAATGGTTCCATATACAACCAATAAAAGTTAGCCTAAAATATCCAGTCAAAATGACCTTACCACAAAAAGAGCTTTATTACAGCAATGATTTGAAGATGGGAAAAAAGGTTAACGCAACGCTGCTGTCTTATCGTTCGTAAAGATTCTTGGCATTTTTATGTATACGCAACGCTAAGCAATTTTTAATGCATACTGCTGATAAATATTCCATTAGGCACAGCCACAGTTATACTGCGATTCTTCTAGAACTCGTGATGTCATACGAGTATTTTGTAAATTTAGTTCTAAAAAATTAAAATATGCAATTAGCACTGCCAATTTGTAAACATAAATATACAAACTTAACAGCTTTGCTAATTGCTAAATTTATCTATTTGTATTGTGTGGTAAAAACAAATTACTGCTAAAAAACAGTCACGCTTAAGACAATTTAAATTCAATTTACATTTTAATACGAAATTTGTTCATCTCCTTGAAATTTAAAAATTGTCTAGACATCTGCTTGAATAGAAGGACAAAAAGCCGTAAAGAAGACAAATTTCCAATTTCACACTGTTTTCTTGCGTAAAGTAACAGAAAGGGAGTATTAAGAATGAGATTTCAATATTTTGAACATGTCAGATTTGATTTCCGGTCAAAACCTACATCAGACTTTTACTGCATTCTCTTAATCGGAAGGCAACCTTTCAATTTCAATTTTTAAAAGAAATCTCTCTAAACAATGGCAAGTTTTGGAGACATCTTGTGGTTTGAAATACATCTTAAACTGTAAGATACCCACCTACTTGTGTCTACTGAATTTACATACATAGCATGAGTAGTAGAGATAAATTGTCATCTTGATACACACAGCAAAAGAGAAGTAAATTAAGTCACAATATCTCCTTGGTTTACAAAATCAATTAAAAATCACTTAGCTGTGGATTTTGACTATCAGTCAAAGACGCTCAAAGAGCTACCATCATGCATTAGTATCTTCGAGTAAGAAAAGTTGGATAACCTTGAGTCTCTCAATAGTAACATAAGGAAACTGACATTAAATTTATTTGATAAGTTAGATATATTTTGTCGTCAATTATGAATATGTATAATTGACGACATTAAGACGTCACTTTTGTCCCATATTGGTAATCAAAAATACTACTTTTTAGTATGACGCTATAAATAACGTCTTTATCACATCCTGATGTGACGTCTTTTCAGTTATGACATTTTCACGCCTTTTCAAACGTGAACACGCTGTAACTAATGATCAATAAATCACGTGAACTAGACGTCATTCTGCTTGATGAGTTCTCAATATTTGTCCCAGCATAAATGGAATTCACACGAAGTAGATTCAAAATATTTTCATATTAGATTCTTCTGTTTGTTTTCAATGTGCATGAAGTAATTAAATGCAAATGAAGGTCGAAAATACACTTAAGACTTTGACTTGAATCAATTTCTTACCCGTATGGTAGTCGTTGTTGAAAGTGTTGCTTTGCCAAAGAACGTATGAACAATTTCTTCTAATTGCTGAAAATTGTCGAAAGAAAAACGGAAGGGAGAATCGTCAATATATTTTCAGTAATTCTCGAACTAGACTAACTCTGAATTGGACATACACACATTTGATTTTTCTCAATTCTCATCATCCTTTTATGAAAGAATTGTGCTTGTTGAGTAAATTAAATTATTTGAACCGATGAAGTTTTCCTTGCTATAAGTTACTCTTACTTTTAGTCTTCTAGTCCGGAAGGTTTTTAATACTGCTTGATGGAAGATGCAAGTTCTAAAGTTATCTCAAGTCGTGTAAAATCCTGAAGGCAACCTTACTCTAAACTAGCAGTTTTCGACGTTTTTAAACAAGCAAATACGTACCTCAGAGGTGTTTCAGAAGGTGAAGTGCGCTATTAGAACTTAATAAGTCAATTCTCGAAAACGTGGGACTTCACATACTTTGCCATCGAGGCACGGAAATATCTATATCGTTAAATAGCTAAGAGAAAAAACGACAGAGTCAGATGACCAAAATGCAAATTAAAAAAACTCCTTTGGATTTGCACTCCAAACATATCGAAGAGGCTAGTTACTCAATCGTGTATTTTCCAAAGTTGAAAGATATAGAGCAGATACTAATAAAGGCCTATCATTTGTGACAGACACTAATAGTCTCTTCCAAAGCAATTTAGGCCATATTGCAGTCTACATGTTGGCTTTCACGATCTGAATACTACTGTTAAGTCCTCGTTCTCTAATCTCAATAGATTTGTTCGATAGTCTCCATTTGGAAGAATAGGCTCTTTCCACCATCTCATAAATCGCCTTCCACCCGAAGGTAATAATATCAAATATTTAACTCACGTTCTTTTCTAAATACAACAAACTTCTTTATGGAGCAGTGAAGAGAGATTCTCATACTTGTACCAAAAGTTTCGGGTAAGTTCATTGATTCAAGGGCCATCTTACAGAAAATCTGTTTTAATGGCCCCGTGACAAAAGGTAGACAAGCACAATGGGTGACTTTGAACAAAGGTGTCAGTTTAAACATTGCTTTTGTGAGTGTGAGCCACTCGATTTGTATTCATTGTGATGAACTAGACTTCAAGCGTCACTGAGAATCTTAACGGGTCCAATAATCAAACATCGGTTTTTGACCTCTAGAGTCTGCCAGTATTGAGGCATAATTAAAGATGAATCTGTTTAGGGCCCATAATCTCTTGAATATTTTGATTAACTAATGAAGTTACTTTCAAAGTTTATTTGAAAAAACGATAAAAGAATATTTTGAAAAACTGGCTGCCCTATGGATACTCCAATAAACAAAAATATGAAAATTAAAAGTGCCCTGAAAGTTAAATATTTCTCACAAAAAAAGACTTTTTCATAAATCAAAACGAATCTTTGATGTTCAAACGTTGTCGCTTGGACGTGAGGACGTTTAGGGAAGTGAGAATGTTTAAGGACGTGAGGACGTTTAGGGAAGTGAGAATGTTTAAGGACGTGAACACGTTTGGAAGCAGAGTCGTTCGGGCGCAAAACATTTATTATTTTCTTTTATATTGGAATTACCAAATACAAGAACAAGACTAACAACATTGAGTCCAAACGACTTGGCGCCCAGTCGACTTCAACGTCCAAACCACAAAGCTCCAATCAAAACATATAAGACATATCTTAGATCATTGGTGTACAGATCTAATCGTTCAGTATTCAAAAACCGGTAGTCCACAGGCGTGCTAATGTGGAGAAATTCAGTGCTGTAGCTTCACGATGGTTTCATTCTTTTCTCCTTAAGTCTACGCTATGACAATCGTGGTAGTGATTGTTCAAAACCAGGTTGTCCTCACGTTGTTGTATTCAAGTATTTTGAGTTGTTCCAATAGACTGACGTCATCAGTGCTTCCAATCTGATAGAGCACGAGTATTGTAAAGTTGGAATAAAGTTTGCCTGTTCGCAGTTATGCAAGTAGATAAAAAATTGAGAAATAATGAAGAGAGAACAACCAATGGATACGATTTTAAAATTATTTCTTGAGATTCAGGGCTTCAAAAGCCATCCATTAGGCATCCCTTCAACTGTTTTAAAACTGCCATGATTCTCCGGCTTTTTTCAAATTTGACAATCAAATTAGCTGATTTTGGGGAACAGTCATATAAACCTTTTTGTAGATAATAGTTCAATGTGTCCCACGAAAGGAACCTTCTAAAAAAAA